>BQNB010025048.1:0-51499 GCA_026074375.1 Tanacetum coccineum
TTCGACTTATTTATAAGCCAATTTTTCCAGCTTTCATTTATCTTAGATAAAGCATCTTTCAAGCTATTTTCTATATTTTTTTGAGATTTTTCTAAAAACGTTTTGTATTTTTTATAATTTATTTTCTTTTAAACTGTTTTTTAATTATAATAAATTAAATAAAAATCAAAAAAATATTTTTCTTTTTTTGAAAATTTATATTGTCATATAGTACTTAGGAAAAATAGAAAATCTTTCGTAGGGTCATTTTTGCAAAATTTTACTTTTTAAAGAACGGGTTTCGACCCCGTTCTCGTTTTTGAGCTTAATTTAACTCCGTTTTCGTTCTAGTTTTCTTTATTTTTACTTTTTAGTCAATTAATATTAGGAAAAGTAAAAAAAAATTCACTTTAGGATTTAAATTTAATAAATTAGGTTTTTAGTCGAGTTCGTTTTTAATTTTCGTTAACGTTTTCGTGTTTTAACTTTTATTGCCTTTATAATAATGCTCCCGTAGACTTAGGTTTTCCTTTTGAGCCTTTATTTATGTTTCCCATAGAATTTTAGGTCATTTCCTTGCCTTTATTGCTTTCCCGTAGAATTAGGTTTAAATTCCATGCCTTTTTTATGATTTTCCCGTAGTTTCAAGCATTCCTTAGTTTAAATTTTTATAATTTCCCATAGATTTAGAAAAACCCAAATCAAATCCTTTTCTTTCATTCAAGCATCCCATTGTCAAACCAATAACGTAACCGTCAATTTCACGCCTCTTCGTCGGAAAAACGACCCGGGTCCAATTTTGAACTTTTTGGATAACGAAGCGAGAGACCGATACTTCCGGTAATACTATACTATATATTTGATATAATTAACCCTAAAAAGTTAGACATCAGTGGAATTTAAGATTTTAAGGCTTGCATCCACTAAACTCACCTTAGGTAGTTCACTGGGAACTTTCACTTTTACAGGTGGTTGATGAGAAGATTCAATGGTAGGATTGGATATAAGAAACCAAAAAGCTTGTTCAGCATCTATTTTTTGTTGTGGAGTAAAACTTTTCCCAAAATCTTCAGAAAGTCTATTTAATTTTTCATAATCAATAGGTTTATGAGAAATGTTTTTATTAATAACCTCTGGATCCTTTGCTTTTTCAGACATCTTTTATCGACTCTTTTCTTCCAAAATCAATGTTTCCTCATCATCAATCACAGGCATAGCAACATGTTTATCAGAAATAACAATACCATCATACAAGGTTGGTTTAATCCGCTGAGCTTTCTTAAGGTGAAACAGATTTTGATAACCTAGAGCTTGTTTGTGTATATTATCATAGAATGCTTGTGGCTTAGTTAACATGTGCACTGTTTGAGTAGATTGACCCACTTTAAAAATAATATTATCAAGTTCCTTTATTTTCTTTTCCAAATCAATTTCGTTTTCCATATATTTATTTTCTTTTTCTTTGGATTCATTTTTAAAAACCGTGAATGTTTGCAATAAACATTCCTTTTCTTTGATTTGTTTTAAAAGATTTTGCTCAAGTAAGTCAACTTGTTCTTTCAGTGCAAGCTTCTCCCTAATCATATCATCCATTTGAGAATCAATCATTTTTTCAAGATTGTTTAAATCAATATTAAGACGTTGTTTAAAAGTTTTGACTCGTTCTTTATATCTCTCTAGCTCAGCGGTTATTGATTCATTATTATGTTCCTTATTAGCCTTTTCCTAATTATTTACATGATTAATCATTTGTTCTGACATTTGTTCTATCACTATTAATATCATTGAATCTTGTTGTGCCTACAAATTAGTATCTTGAACATTTCCATGTTGTGTTTCTTACAAATATTAAGAGTACGGAATGATATTGCTATCACTATGTATCTCATTATCTGGAAAATCCACAACTGGTGATTGTTCAAAATCCTACACTGCAAGCACACTTTGATTTTCCATATCATTAAGATTGGTTTCAGAATGGGATGCCTCTGAGATAACGTCAGAACCATAGTTGGAAATGTTGGCCATGAGAACCGCTTAAGCATTAGAGATATCATCACAGTCAGAATCATAAGTATCAAGATCTTCAGTCTAAAAAGTAGCATTGTTTGGAATGATTGTCGGAACAGCTTGACCATCTGGAACCCCTGGATCTGCAAGAAATGCGAGTTGCTCTTCATCTAAAAATTTTCCAGCTTCCTGAGCTTTAGCTAACATTGCTTTCTCCTTATACCATGTTGCATTCCTTGGTTGCTTAGGCTGAGTGCATTGCCTAGCCATATGTCCTTCACCTTGACAGTTGTAGCATTTAACAACCCTTGTTTGTCTGCTTGCATTGTTTCCCCCAGAGCTAGTAGCATTACTCTTATACCCAGTACCAGAATAACTTTGACCTTGTCTCCCCTGTACTTGTTGCACTGTGACCCTGCCATCTTGAATAGTGGCTTGGTTTCTTAGATTCGAGGAAGTCCTAAGTTGATTATTACTTGAGCGGAACCTTGAAGAAGCTACGACTGTTAGAAAAGCCATTGCCTTGTTGAGACAAGCAATTGGATCATCTCTTGGATAGAATACAAGAACATCAAAATCTGAGTCCACAAGAGGTGACTCAGTCATTAGTTGTGTAGAAACTTGAGGTGATTGATAAGCAATTTGTAGAACAGATGAGGTTTGATGATTCATTTGAGACTGATATGGATATGATGGTTGAACTAATGAATGATTGAATTGAGGTTGTGATGGATAAGTTGATGAGTAATGTTGAGTGGGATGAATTGATCCATACTTAGATGGTGGAAACTGTTGTTGAATATGAGGATTGTTGTATAAAGACTAATAAGTGTTGAAGTAAGGTGGTGTCATCTGCTGATTTGCTACAAATGCAAGTAGATCTTGATTGCGTTCACGCATAAGACAGACTTCATTTGCATGGAGTTCCTGTTGTTCAAGATATACATGAAGCTGATTAAAGTTGGTAGTATGCAAATCCTTCACGAGCTTGACATCAGTCACAAATTTGCTCCATTCTGGTGTAAGACTGTTTAAGAACTTTGTAATAACTTGAAATTGCTCAATTTTCATGTTGAAGATATTCATATCATTAATCAGCTGAGTGAATCTCAAGTAATACTTGTGAAGTGTTTCCCCCTTTATGTGAGTAAACTTATCAAATGCATCATATAACTTACACTCTCTCTCTCCTGCTTAGTCAAAGAGGTACCTTGCATCAGTAATTGAACTCTCTCCCATAAATCTTTAGCAACTCTTTGATGGTTTACAAGTGAATAGATATCAGCTGGTAGACCTTGAAGAATGATATTGGCAGCTTTCATATCACAATCAGCTTGAATTTTCTCAGTAGCAGACAATTCAACATATTTTTTAGTTTTGGTCACTCCATTCTCTTCAACAGTAGGCCAAATGAGTGGACCATTTTCAAATGATTCAAGTATCATTCTTCCGTGCTCTCTATTTTGCATGTAGAATTTCATTCGAATTTTCCAAGAATCATACAAGTCCTTGTCCAACATAGGT
Source organism: Tanacetum coccineum (assembly GCA_026074375.1). Classification (NCBI taxonomy): domain Eukaryota; kingdom Viridiplantae; phylum Streptophyta; class Magnoliopsida; order Asterales; family Asteraceae; genus Tanacetum; species Tanacetum coccineum. The sequence continues at coordinate 3,514 of BQNB010025048.1, forward strand.
GGACACTTATTAACACCGGAGAGTATCATATACTCAGCAAGAGTATTCTTTTGTCCAAGTGGAATAATTGAATCCATGTTGATTTGATGTTGTTAGATTACTTATGGATCGAACGGTGATTGAAAGTAATTGTGTTGTATAGTGAGTTGTCTTTTAAGTGTTGTAAGTCTTGAAACTACACGAGATTTTACAACTCTTGATAAAACCGGAAAGACAATTGAATGTTTCACGGGATTTTACAAATCAAAGAGATAAACTGTATAATTTACTTTAGCAAATTTGAGTTTTGATACTAGAAAATGTTAATTCACCTTGTACTAAAAAGTTGATAAATCGCCTTGTACAAAGAACTTGATAAATCGCCTTGCACTACGTGCTTGATAAATCGCCTTGCAAAGAACAGTTGCTAATTCGCTTTCTATTGATACTGCTAAATCGCCTTGCACTGTCAATTTCTAACTCGCCTTGTACAAGAAAATTGCTAACTCACCTTGTTCAAGAAAATTGCTAACTCGCCTTGTACAAGAAAATTGCTAATTCGCCTTTAAGTAGTACGAAACTCAAATCTTTCAAAACACAAAAAGACTCACTTTTGATCATTTTTTCCCAAAATTTCTTGTACAACTAGTATTACTAAGCCTATAGGAACCTTAAAATGCAAACTTTATGGTTTTTAAGCCAAAAATTTTGAAATCAAGATTTATACTTTTTAAAGCTATTCGAATACAAAAATGCACAAAAACGTGATGTTTTCTTTGATTCAAAGCATGTACCCCTATATCCAAGGATACTAGATCAGATTTACCTATGTAAATGATCTTTTAGTGTAACAAAGAGCTTCGAAAACAAGAAAACAAAAGAAAAAAAAGGTACGGTTTGAAATAAAAAAACAAAACAAAGAAGAAAAAACACAAAAAATTAGCAAGTCACTCCATGGCTCTTGATACCAATTGTAGAATATGCTAGTAATCTATAACACCAAATAACTATGAAGAAATTCTAGAGAGAGAAAGTAGATGGGAGGAAGGTTCTAGTGAGAGAAAGTAAAAAAAGAAAGAAAGATTAGATTATGTGTGAATGAACCAACCAACCAACACCCTCCCCATGTGTGGAGAGGGTATTTATACTAATACATGTAACCGGCCATGGGCCTTACTTATGGGCTTTCCATGTGTCTTTGGCCCGGTTAGCTTACTAACATTACATTTGATTAAACTACGAGTTATGACTAACTATATTGGAAGTGACCGATACTTTTCGTGTTTCTAACAGATATCTTTTGAATCATAAAAAGACACTTGGATAACTAGAGAGCTCGGTTTCATAGCTACCAAATGATAAGATTTTGTTGTCATCAAGACATATTTATGAGTTTACATTGGAAGACGTAATTATCACCGCAAAGGTGGTAAAGGCAATAACTAGATAACTCATGTCTATATTTGTTTTTTATACCAATAAAGGTACTACACACCCTTGTGGTAAAGTAGGCCAATCTAGGAGGAATTGCATGCCAAATTTTCAAGTTAATGAATAGCATAGATGGATAGTCTATCATCTATAGGACTTGAACACACTTCTTTGGATATCTTGTCACACTCCCCAAAACATGGCGAAACGGAATAAGAAACATAGGGGTGTGATGTTCGTAAAGTATCTCAAACACAAGTACAGGAAACGACCACTATATGGATGTTTTGAAAATATACATCGTTTATCAAATAAAAGGTCAAGTTTTACATAGTTGAAAATAATCTGAGTTAAACGGCATCAGATATAACATCTATGCTTTACGTTTTATATAAGTTTCATGTAGAAAGTTGTGAATGCATGCTGACTCTGAATGCGCTTCAAATAATCCTTACAAGTAGGTACCTGAGATAAACATGCTAAAAAGTCAACAATAATATTGGTGAGTTCATAGGTTTAAGTAAACGTTAAGTATGGATGCAAGTTTAGTTTGGTGCGACTATTATAACACATACAATATATCACAAAGGTATTACGTTAGTACTAAATTAAGACACCGAAACTAAAAACATAATGCACCAAGTATGCCAAGTAAATTATCTCCGTAGGTGTCTAGATTCACCCAAGGTTTGACATGGTATACGTCCGTATCCCGGACGGGGATTGCTAATCTCGATAGATCTATCTACATCACTCTCGCTTGCAACATGTACAAAATCAACAATCACAACTATGGGCAAGTGGGGTATCGGTACTTAGACTAACCATAATCATTTAAAAGTAACACGTCCAAAGTAAAACAGAAAACAGAGCATGTATCTCACCCCAAGTTTGAATAAAAGTATTCGTAAAATAGTACAAAGTGGGGCTATGAAACTCACCTTTGCAGAAGGTGAAGCAGGAATATTCAACAACTGACGAATGAGTACGAATGTGCTAACGCGACTGATGTGTCATTGTGTAGGTGTTATTTACATATTATGTTTTACTATTTATTTTATGCCGACTATACCTAAAAACAACACTTTAACTGACAGTGTACCCGATCAGATGTAGCTTCGTTGGTAAGTAGGGGGTCGATCACTAAGAGCGAGAGCGTTAATATCTAATTTATCAGTTTTTTAGTTATATATGTTAGTACTAAATTAATTAAGCCTAAGCTAATCATAAAGGGGGGTTTCAGCCTGAGAGACTGGCATGGATTTTGTGTATCTAACTTAAGGTTTTGATGATAATTAACACATACAAGTTGATAGACAAAAGATAAAGAAGCGGTCAAGCCTTATGTGAGGAAAACAATATTAGCCATGTTTAATTAAATAGAACGTTGGTTTGATTATTTAGTGCAATAAATGACTTATCTCGAGGGTTATATCATTCCTAGACTTAGGCAGTACTTCTTCCTAAGACCTAAACACGTTGAATCCTGTCACAATTGTTAGGATTAAAAGCCTCTTGAGGTTGTTTGTAAGTTGCTACTGCTAAGTGGAAGTTAAGACTGTTAAGGTATTAGTTAGTGCTGCTAAGTATAAATTAGTGATGTTAGTAATCTTAATAAAAAATATGCTAAGTAGTTAGTATTGCTAGTATAAGTTACTACAACTAGTGTATATTAGTACTGCTACTATAAGTTACTATTGCTAGTTTATGTTACTATTGCTAGTGTAACTTAGTACTGCTGATGAAGATTGAAGAAAACTTTCTAAGTAGTTAATGCTGCTTGTACACAGTTAGTGTTGCTGGTACAAAAGTTACTACTGTTGGTGTAAAAGATTACAACTGCTGGAAGAGTTTATGCTGACTAGAAGAGATCAAATACTTATCAGAGAAAAGATAAAGATTGTTTATGTGATAAGTATGAGATATTTTGTAAAAGATACGTATAAGTTATTTGTTTAGAAGATCATGATAACTTAGGAAAATATTGTAAGCCGGTTAGGACTCCTTGGTGTATAAAAGGAGGTCCTAGGGCATAGAGTTAGATATCTAGAAATCGTTTGTTTTGATATCGATATAGCTTCAAGGTTTTGTAACCCTAACACTATTAAGAGTGTTCGTATTATATTGAGGCTGAAAGTTTGGTAAACTGTTTGTTATTGATCTTATTCATTACTGTTTCATTGAAATTCTTCTTAGTATCATTGACTAGATTCCGCATAGTCTTTGATATTCACAATCAAAGTTTCTATCATAGTTGTTTTGGATTTATTCAATACAACTTAGGCTTATACAAGCTAAGCAAGATCTATTCTATTGGGATCAACAAGTGGTATCAGAGCTTGTGAGAAGCTTTGAATAAGAAGAATGCCTTTCATCGAAGCATTAGCTCAAATGCCGAAGTATGCCAAATTTCTAAAACGTTTGCTGACAAATAAGGCCAAACACGAAGAAGCTTGCAAAATCACTATGAACAAAAGATGCTCTGTGGTATTATTAAACAAGCTTCCATAAAAGGAGAAAGACCCAAGGAGTTTTACTATTCCTTGTGACATTGGCCAATTACATATTGATAATGCATTAGCAGATCTAGGAGCTAACATAAGCTTAATGTTGTACACCTTATAAGAAACATTAGTGCAGGGAGAACCAAAGGCTACTAGAATGAGTTTAGAACTTTTAGATAGGTCAATCCAATACCCGAGAGGAATAATCAAACATGTGCTCATAAAAGTGGATAAATTCGTTCTTCTCATAGATTTTGTCATCCTAGACATGCCCGAAGACTCAAGAGTTCCTATAATTTCAGGAAGACCATTTTTGGCAACCGCTCGAGCTAAGATTGACGTGTTCAACAAAAAGATAACACTAACAGTGGGGGATGATGAGGTAATTTTTAATGTAGACCAATTGATTAAGAGACCGACCACTAAAGACGATGGATGTTATGGGATTGATGATTTGGATGACACAATCAACAAAGAAGCTCAGGAATTACTTGCAAATGAGGAACCTGATTCATTCTTATCAAAAACTAGAGAAAATCATTTGAGCCATCAGACCTATAAATACAGTGAATCTGCTGAAAAAAATAACGATGATGGGTTTTCTAATTCCAAAAAACTCGATACGGAACGTAACAACACTGTCAATTCCCCAAAACAGTTGCACAGAAAACAACACAAATTGGACAAATTTAAAAGTGAACACCTTTATTCGGCCAGTGCTAACGAGATCGATGAGAAGAAACCCGAGCTGAAGAATCTGCCTCAACACTTAGAATATGCATACCTTCATAGAGACAAATCCTTTCCCATTATTATCTCATCCAAATTATCCGAAAAGGAAAAAATGTCACTTTTGCAAGTATTGGAGAAGCGTAAAAGACATCGGCTGGAAAATGTCGAGACTTAAGTGAATCCAGTCCGTCATACTGTACACACAAGATCTTAATGGAAGATGACTACAAACCGGTCATTCAACCCTAAAGGAGTCTAAATCCTAAAGTCCAGGATGTTGTGAAAAATAAAATTGTGAAGCTACTTGATTCCGGGCTAATTTATACAATTTCAGATAGTTTATGGGTTAGCCCTATTCACGTTGTGCCAAAAAAGGGAGGGATGACTGTAGTTTTAATATAATGAAAGAAATGCGAAGTGTGCATCGAATACCGTAAACATAATGTGGCTACTCGAAAGGATCATTTTCCCTCTATCCATTCATTGACCAAATATGGAGCATTTTATGTGGGAATGAATATTATTGTTTTCTTAATGGATTTTCAGGATTCTTCTAAATTCCAATCGCTCTGGAAGATCAAGAAAAGACAACCTTCACCTGTCCTTATGGGACTTTTACTTACTGACGAATGCCGTTTGGATTATGCAATGCTCCTGCTACTTTTCAAAGATGCATGACGGCAATCTTCCACGACATGGTGGAAAACTTATCAATATAACATGGACGACTTCTCGGTATTTGATAACTCTTTTGATTGTTGTCTAGCCAATTTAGATAGAATGCTCTCTAGATGTGAGGAAACCAACCTTGTGCTAAATTGGGAAAAATGTCATTTTATGGTAAAAGAAGGGATCATTTTAGGACATAAATTTTCTAGAGCTAGAATTGAAGTTGATAGAGCCAAAATAGATTTGATAGCTAAATTACCGTACCCAACGAACGTAAAAGGAGTTAGAAGTTTTATGGGACATGCTGGATTTTACCGAAGGTTCACAAAAACTTTTCCATGAACTCTAAACCAATGACCCAACTTTTAATGAAAGAAGCAAAATTTGATTTTTCTGATATTGGCCAAGAAAGGCCAATATAATATTTTGAAAGAAAAACTAACCACTGCGCTTATCATAATATCTCCCGATTGGAATGTGCCCTTTAAATTAATGTGTGACGCTAGTGACTTCGCTGTTGGAGATGTTTTGGGGCAACGAATTGATGGAAAATTCTAGCCAATCTATTATGCCAGCAAAACCTTGAATAATGCCCAAGAGCATTATACCACCACTAAGAAAGAACTTCTTGCAGTTGTTTTCTCTTTTGATAAGTTTCGTCAATATCTTGTCTTATCAAAAATTGTAGTCTACACTGATCATTCTGCTTTGAAGTATTTGTTCAGCAAACAGGACACCAAACCAAGGCTTATTAGGTGGGTATTGCTCCTTCAAGGATTTAACATTGAGATTAAGGAAAAAAAGAATGAAGAATTAGCTGCAGATCATTTATCAAGACTTGAGAACACATATTTAGGAACATTCATGGAGGAGGAAATTACTGATGAATTCCCTGACGAACATCTTATGATATTAAAAGCCGATCTCAATAGCGATGAACCATGGTATGCTGATTATGTTAATTATATCGTATGAAAGATTGTGCCTCCAAACTGGACACCTAAAAAAGAAGAAATATTTTCCTCTCAAGTAAGAATTATTTATGGGACAAAACCCAATGCATTCAAGCTATGTCTCGGACATGTGATGAGAAGGTGTATCGCAGGAATAAAATCCATTAAATCTTGCGCATTTCATTCTGGACCAACTGGGGTACATCATAGTGCGTCGATAACAGGAATGAAACTCTATAATCTGGATACTATAGCCTAAACAACTTTAAAGATGCTAAAGATTATGATATGAGATGCGATGCATGCCAAAGATCAAGGAACATATCATCAAGGAGTGAGATGCCACAGAACAACATTCAGGTATGTGATGTATTTGACATATGGGGGCTAGACTTTATGGAGCCCTTTCCGAACTCGAAGGAGAATAAATATATACTAGTAGCAGTGGATTATGTTTCAAAATGGGTCGAAGCTCAAGCTCTTCCTACAAATGATGCTCGGGTTGTGATTAGATTTTTGAGAAGACTATTTGCAAGGTTTGAAGTTCCTAAAGCTTTAATTTGTGGTCGGGGAACACATTTGTGTAACTCTCAATTAGAAAAAGCCATGCAAAAATACAAAGTGACTCATAAACTATCTACTGCATATCACCCTCAAACCAACAGACAGACTAAAGTGACTAATAGAGCTATAAAATGAATTTTTGAAAGATCAGTGGGGTATAACCTAAAGAATTGGTCAGAAAAGCTTGATGATGCATTGTGAGCATTCAGAACTGCCTACAAGACACCTATTAGATGCACCCCCTTTAGATTCGTTTATGGAAAAGCTTGTCACCTACCTATGGAGATCGAGCATAAAGCATATTGGGCACCAAAACAATGTAATATGGATCTCATAGCTGCAGTAAAAAACCATTTCATGGAACTTAATGAATTGATGGAATTAAGAGATGGAGCATATGAAGACACCCAAATCTACAAAGAAAGAACCAAGAGATGGCATGACACAAGGCTTCGGGGAGATAAAAGTTTCAAAGCAGGGGACAAGGTATTATTATTTAACTTTAGATTTAAGAAGCAACCAGTAAGCTTAAAAGAAAGTGGTAGATGGGCCAAATTGGTAAAAACAAAGTATCCGTATTGGAACCGGGTAAATCATAGAAAAAAACTAAACCAGTTTTAAAGTCAATGGACATAGGCTAGAAAAGTACCACGATGGACATTTGATGCTCGAAAAAAGAAAGAAGTATTGATTGAATGAAGATACAACGTGATAGAACTGAAGAAAAGTCTAAACCATAAGACTCGCTGTAAACAAAATGCTTCCCGAGAGACAACCCGAATGTAATTTCTATTTTGCTATTCTGACTTCCAAGACAACAATACGGCGTAAGCCTCACCATACCAAACGGCGAATTGATATGTCATGACGTTATCATTCTTTATTTTTTATGCACTTTAAAAACATTATTTTCAGTTCTGTCAATACTGCTATTTTATGCCACATATACGCATTTTCAACAGACTGACCCGTATTTAGATACTTATTACAGGTTTCTCAATAAGGCGTATTTCCCTAATTAAGATCCTGCTTATCGATCTCCTTACAGTTTTTGTTTAGTTTAGTTAAGATTAACAATAACAACCCTGGTTTTAGGGTCCATTGTTAATAAATTCACTATTTATTTTTAGTATTGTACGCGTTTGCTTTTAACAATGAAATCGTTAAGAGTTAAATCGCTTAAACAAAAAAATTATCGTTCAATGTAAACGGGCATCAAACAATTAAATGTTTACATCAAGCAAGTGTTAGATAATTATTTAGAGTATAATTATTATCTTTGCATATTTTATTTTTATTGGTTACGTAAAGTGTTTACGTTTCGCAATTTAATACATTTAGGCATACCCGGAACCACCAAAACTTTTCTACGCTTCAACAAATACCCACAATTGTACCCAATACTCAAAAATTACAAAAATATCTAAACAAACCACCCAATGGGCCGAATATGTGAAAAGAGCAAGAAAAATATAACAAAATCTTCCAACTTGATATGTACAAACACATCCCATTAAAACATAAGTCAATACAAGTAACATAGTCTTTTTCTTCCTTGATTTCCTCCTCTTGTCCAAGCATAGTGTAATATGAACCTAGACTTATTTACAACTAGCTACAAGATGTATATAAGGCATGTGCTAGTAAGTAAACACATACACACTTCATTTCTTTGGTGAAAACAAAACATACTCTCCCTTTTTCCTTCTCATATGCCACATCCAAACTCAAAACCATAAACCATCCATAAAAAATTTATTTACCACATTTACAAGTGTTCCTACAACATATCTAAGATAACCTAAGGTGTTTAGAAGGTTTGGTTTGGGGTTTACAAGTGTTAAAGCAAGAAGGTTCAAGATTAGGGTTTCTTTGGAATCTAGGGTTTTCAAGTGTTGTAAGCTTGGGTTAAGTAGCTAAACAAGGGTTTAGATTATATTGGTCATCATCCTATATCATATTAAGGTTATCTAAAATCCTTAATCTCTTTACATTCATGATTTTATGCATATATAATGTTTGTATAGATATTCACCATCTAAGGAACTTGTTTACATGAAAAATGGAATTTTTACTTATGATCATGGTATGATATTGTTAGCCTTAATTATATTAAGTCAAACAAGAATGTTATCGGTCTAAAAAAGTCAAACTAGGTCTTGTATTTAATAGGCTATCGGCTTCACGGGCTTGGATTGTAATCTAATAGATTGTTCTGTTCAGGCTCAAAGCCCTAAGATATGCTAAGCCCGACCCAAGTAGAAAGCCCATACGCCTACTAGTTGGTATTGGTTATAAATACGACCCTCTCCACACATGGAGAGGGTGTTGGTTACCATTTCATTCACTTGTGTGTGTGTAATCTTCCACCCTTATTTCTCTCTCTATTAAATCTTCACCATTTTTCCTTTATCACAATCTATCATTTTGCTTAATGGAAAGGCTTTATTGTTGTTGACATGGTAAATTAATTGTATAACATTTGGTATCACTGCCACGGGTGGAATAAGTACTTATTTGTTGTGTTAGTCAAACATTTTTATTTCCAACAGTTTACATCGTCTCATTTCATTTTTTATTATTAAAGTTGGTTTACACAAATATTTGTTTAACATTTCATAATTAAGTCAATTGTTTTAAAATTAGCTTCAAAAGTTGGTTTTGTTTAAGGAAACATCACATATTTGTGTTGTGATTTAACCACAAACGCTTTCATTTTTTTGTTTTTGTGTTGTTTCTTTGTGTGGCTTAAAACGTGCTTATCATAGCTTATTTACAAGTGCTTTTTTACAAGCTTCTTGTGGTTATTCTCGTTGGAAAAGTTGGCAGTTTTTGGGCAACGAAGAAAGATGCATTCAAGGTGTTTGATCTATTACCAAACCGATCTAGTTGTTTTCTTTTGGAACCGAACAAGACCACCGAACTAAACCATCGATCTAGTTGTTTTCTTTTGGAACCAAACGAGACCACCAAACTAAACCACCGATCTAGTTGTTTTCTTTTGGAACCGAACGAGACCACCGAACTAAACCACCGATCTAGTTTTATACGTTTGGATCCAACTAGACCACCGAACTAAACAACCGATATAGTTGGTTTTCAAGTCGAACCGATCTAGCAACTTTTCAAGACGAACCGAACTAGTCTAAACTCTTGAAACACGAACTAGTTGATTCAAAGAAGGACCTGAACTAGTTGGTTTTTAAGTACGAACCGATCTAGTCATTCTTGTTAAGGAACCGAGCTACTCTAAACACTTGACAACCGATCTAGTTCATTCATATAGAAGCAACCGAACTAGTAAAGCATAGTGCAAACCGAACTAGTGGATTTTAACTCATTTTTGATTTTCCGAGTTCATGTGACGGTGCAATACGGGCTGTTTCACTTATACCATCGTGATCGTGAAATCTTTTCGATCATTATGGTATATTTGGATTTCACCGTCGATAACCATTCGAGCTTAAAAGATAAAAACTATATTCGTAACCCTAATTTCTAAATTTAAAACGAACGTAATATAGTTTTGGAGGGACTGAATTTGCATTAATTACCAAGTTGGAAAAGATGGCACATGCAACCTATAACACCCTGTGTTTTCAAGTCATTGACGACATCAATAAATTCACAAAGTACCTTTTTGAATTGTACGGGTTTGCTTAAAATTGTAAACGTTAAGTTAAATCGCGTACGCCAAAAATTAGCGTTCAATGTAAACGGGCATCAAACAATTAAATGTTTACATCAAGCAAGGGTTATATAATTATTTTGAGGATAATTATTAACTTTGTTCATTTTATTTTTAATCGATACGATAAAGTGTATAACGATTTTCGCGATACAATTGCGTTAGGCACTCCCCGGAAAACGCAAAAACTTTTTCTACGCATCAACAAATACCCACGATTATACCCAATACCCAAAAAATTTACTCAATAATTATCCTTACATATGTATCTAAAACCGGAAAACAAAGAGAAAAGAACAAGAAAATGCAAGTTGAGAACACTTTCATGTTTTCATGGGATGTTTCTCAACAATTTGAGGACAAACACCATCCCTACCATGCCATTGACCAAAGAAAAGGACCTTGGCCATCCCCTAGGAAACTTGCTTTATGTTCCCTGACCAATTATACATCTTATCTACATACACATATCTATCAAGTAACTCCTACACACTTTTACACTTAGATAAAAATTACAAAACACTCTCTTTTTTTGCCTTATAGAGCTCACGGCTCAATACCACCTCCCAACCAAACCCATACAAAATTTTCTACAATCCATACACTTCTATATACACCTATTCTAAGATATACTAAGGCATTTGCAAGCATTGGTTAACCATATTCAAGTTAATAATAAGAAAAAGGAAGCTAGGGTTTAGTGAAGGAAAGCTAGGGTTTATTAAGTGCAAGCTTGGTTTTTGTGGCTAAACAAGGGTTTAGTACTTATACACATCATAATCATTCTTCTAATGGGGGATTTTCCCCCCGTATAAAACTCTTTATGTTTTGCTATAACTTCATTATTAAGCATATGATTATTTCTATTTAGCTTAAATCACCATTTAGTTTTATTCAAGAAAAACGCAGTTTATAGTTGAAATGATCATATACACACTTACATATATATAGTGTGATTACTTACATCATGTTAAAAAAGGATGAGAAAATTTGTATCAATGTTTTGGTGTAACATGATTATGGATTAATTAGGTTTCATAACTTCATATATGTTTCCACTTAAAGAAAAACATAAGACATGTTAATAATGAATTATGGACTTTTAATGCATGATTAATAGTAACACTAAAAATAAGTCAAATGGAAAGAATTACACTTTAACCCCATGGGTTAAGTTATATAAAAAATGAATTAATGACAAAACTAGTAAATTAGAGATTTCTTAAGTAAAGTTATAATTTTAAGTATTATCATGGATTAGTTAACCTCGTAACTGACACATAAGGACTATTAATGACACGTAAGGAGATAATATAAGGATGAATATAATAATACAGATATATGTCATACTTGTGGTAAAAATACAAAAGAGGTAAGTATAAAAAAAAGATCAAAAATGGGACTTAACAAACAAGCATAAACATTCTGTCCCAAATACGAATTTTTACATACTCATTTTTATTTTTAAAAGAATATACATTTCTCGACGATTCCCGAAAAAGTAAGAAACTGTTAAACGGATAATAACGAAAAAGTACGTTAAAAACAAGATAACGTTAATAAATGAAGTCGTAAGTAAATTTATATAAAAAAAAAAAAACATTTTTATAAAAATACAAACAGCAAGGACAGTATTTTTAAAAATAAAACACATTTTTAGATTCCAAAATGAAAAGAATTTCGTAATTTTTCAATTAATAACAGAACGAGTTTATGAATTTTGCGAGTTTACGACAATTAAATACTTTTATAAAAACTATTTTATAAAAAGTAACTATTATGACAGAAAGTTTTATTTTTGTAAACCTCAAAAAATTATAGAACTTTCAATTATGAGATCGTGCTCAAAAGAATCGTTAAAAACGAAGCTATAACGAATAAAATACGATATTTACGGGTTTTAAAACCGACCGAAGAATACTAATTATAACGAAACTCATGCCTGTCATGTAACAGTAAAAGTACAGTTCATGCAGGGGATTAAATTTATAAAAATGTCAAATATCGATAACACGTCCTTAATACGAAAAGAAATGGACATAAAAAACGCGAGAATCGGTTTTAAAAACGCGAAAGTTTACGCCAGTTAAACTAAACGGTAATTAAAAACGTTTTAACTTAATAAACACAATTTTTGACCAAATCCGATTAGTTGGTTGGAATGAGCTATAAGAATATTATGTGGTGACAAAGTACTATATTACTAGGGAGTTTCATAATGAGGCCTCTTCGGATGGCGTTTCGACGAGTTGTTGGATTTACGATTTAAAGTGTCCTAACTCCTCGAACGTCATGTCATGACCTCTTTAATTATGATAGCCCGAACGATAGTACAATGTAACAACTATTAGATTATATTCAATGTTGTGTAGATTAAATACTCGTACTTATACGACCTTAATTTAATTAGGTTGCATTTGATCAATTCGCGTGGCGCGTTAATTGTGATACACTCGACATTACTCACTCAAGGTGAGTTCATAGCCCCACGTTTTACATGCTTTTGTTTTACAAAGTTTTTGGGGTGAAAAACATGCGATGTTTTACAACTGAACACAAGTGGTTAAGTTTCATGTTATGATTACGTGTTGCCTAAGTAGCGATAACCCATATCTGAGCCCATTATCATGAACTGTTAATTGTGAGCGCGAATGTTATTAATAGATCTATTGGGTTTGACAACCCCGTTCGGGTGATTAGCTATCACTAGACAAACGAACGTATACCATGTCGAATAAAGGATGTTGCGGGTTAGAACATCACCACGGGCAATGTAGGCCATTAATTTGGTATTCATACACGTCAAGCTTCAGTGTCATGAGCTTAGAGCAACGTAATTACATTTATATGATATCTGCATCTGTTGCATTATCATACACTTGGGAGATCTTGTGGTCCTACAATATATGATTTATCAAACCTATGAATTCACCAACATTATTGTTGACGTTTTAAAGCAATGTTTTTCAGGGGATCAATAAGCACAAGGTGCGATGGATACATTGGTGGTTTTGATTTGGATGTCTTGCATTAAAGATTTTGTCGCATTTCATTTTGTTATCTGTTATGGGCTGAAAATCTTTGTATTTGATTAAGTGAACAAGTTAAGCTACGGGCTTATGTAACAATGACTTTGTTAAATCCAATGTATCGTTTTCAAACGACTTTTTGGTCGTTCTATATATATCTTGTGTTGTTGATTCATGAAGTAACACGCCCCGGACCCATATTCCGCTGCGACCCAATTTGGGGGTGTTACAGATTGGTATCAAGAGCCAAGGTTATAGAGAACCAGGTCAAATGTTTTTGCTGGACTATAACCGTTTTCAAAAGTTGTTTTATTAACAAAGGGATTACACGGGACATACATATGTGCATACATTCATGCATACACTACTTGCTGCATTAGTTGGTTGGACTAGATGCATTCGTAATTAATATACATGTTATAATTATAAATGTATATTACTATAAGAGTCTTATATGAAATACTAATATAAGCTATCTTTGGATTTTCAGATTCAGTCATGTCAGATTCTGAGGAATCGGGGATCACGTATACGGCAGTATCCAGTCCATATGAGGACCTATCCGATATAGGTTCACCACGAGCCGATGATCATGAGCTACTTGAGCTACCTCACATGCCAGAGGACCCGTACGCAGAGGCCGCTCTTCAGGCACCACCCTCTCCCGATTATGTGCCTGGCCCGGAGGAGCCTGAGCAGGCACCACCCTCACCTGATTATGTTCCAGGTCCGGAGCATGATGATGACGAGATCATTGCTGAGGACCAGCCGTATGCTGAGGATGCCTCACCTATTGCACAGTCACCTGATTATGTGCCGGAGTCTGATCCCGAGGCTGATCCGGAGGAGGATGGCGATGAGGACCCTGAGGAGGATCCTATCGACTATCCTGCTGATGGAGGAGACGATGGAGACGATGAGATGGACATAGAGGAGGATGAGGATGACGATATGGATGTTGAGATTGACGAGGAGGCGGAGGAGGAGCACCTAGCTTCTGCCTACCCAGTAGTTGTTGCTTTACCAGCTACTGCCTCGTCTGCAGAGGAGACTGAGCCATTTGAGATTGATGAGTCTGCGGCCACACCACCACCTCACCCTGCATATCGAATGACGGCTAGGATTTCCATTCTAGAGCCATTACCTATACCAGCCTGGTCTGATTCTGAGGTTGCCAGATTACTTGCTATATCTTCCCCACCAGCATCACCACTATCTCCATGGTCTTCATCACCACCACAGATTCCTTTACCAGTATCACCACCCCCACCTGTATTGACAGCACCACCTCCTAGTCCTATTCGATCATTGGGCTATCGAGCTGCTACGATTCGGATGAGAGCTGAGGCTGCAGCTACTTCCCATTCACTACCATTACCACCACCTTTCATACTCTCCCCCACCAGACCAGATGCACCACCACCCTTGCCTACATCAGCTCCTACTTCATTCCCACCACTATCACTACCCTCTGACAGTCATAGAGAGGGCAGACCCGAGGTTAACCTACCACCTCGGATGGGATTAGGTCTCGCACTGGGTCCCAGGTATGAGGTCGGAGAGAGCTCCGCCGCTGCTGCTGCTAGACCAGCTGGAGGTTTTAGGGCAGATTACGGCTTTGTTGCCACTATGGACAGGCTGATCAGACGTGACCCAGAGAGATATGTCGGATATGGGATCACAGATTCATGCAAGGAGATGGTTGAGACATTACCGGGAGCTCCGGTTAGTACCGATACAGAGTTGGGTGCACACATGAGAGAGTTTGAGTCTTTGGTTAGGCGAGATACAGACAAGATTTACACGAGGTTGGATGACGAGCAGGGACAGAGACAGTTATTGGCCGGTCGGGTCAATATGCTATTTAGAGACAGACGTGGACATGCACATACACGTCAGCTCATGGAGACCGAGGCTGGGATGTCTAGAGAGGCTTGGGGACGGGCGATGGATGCGAGCGATCTTGCTCATGGAGAGGTTATTTCCCTACGCACCACAGTTCATGCACAGATGTCAGAGATCACAGAGTTACAGTCAGCGGACCACAGGAGACAGAGAGCGATTTCTGATTTGCTAGAGACAGACCGCAGGAGGCGTGAGGAGATGAGAGAGTTGAGAGCTGCTGATCGCACTCGACAGCAACAGATTATTCAGACTTTGACTGTTATGCAGACACTACAGAGGGAGATTTTTCCACTACAGGGACTAGTCACCACACTGCAGGGGCAGGTGGCCGACTTACAGGGACAGGTGATGACATTGCAGGGGCAGGTTACTGCCTTACAGGGACAGCAGGGACCCACTGGGGGTCCTGCACTACCGGAGCTGCCAGAGGATGCTGGTAGCAGTTCTTAGATTAGACTTTGTTATGGCTAGTCGTTTTGTATTTAGCCTACTAAGTGTTACGGGGGAAATCCCGGCTAGTAAGGCTTAGGGTTATTATGTTTTCTTTTGTTGTAACCTAACATTATGATCATTTTGTATCAAGAACAAATCATGTATGTTTTTCCGTTATATATGAAATGGTAGTATTATGTCATGTTTAAATCGAATTTGTGATGAATGAATGTCGATTTGGTTATATCATTGTTAATTACAATTCAATTGTACATTTCACATTGTGATGTGATATCACTTTAGTTATCATGGATATGTCATGTCGTGGTTATGATTTTATGAAATCTAACGGTTATTGTATTTTCTTATGATTGAAGAAAATGGCACCAAAAAGAGCCACGAGGACAACACGAGCCACGACAACACCCCCCCCAACAGCAACCACAACCACTAATGTCACTAATGCCCAACTCCAAACTATGATCAATCAAGGAGTCAGTGCCGCCTTGGCCGCACGTGACGCAACCAGGAATGGCACTGATAGCCATTCTTCGGGAACGGGTGTCAGGGGATCTGAACGCGTTACTCGAGAGTGCACTTACCAGGATTTCATGAAATGCAAACCTCTGTATTTCAAGGGCACCGAGGGAGTGGTTGAGTTAACCCAATGGTTTGAAAGAATGGAGACTGTCTTTCGAATAAGCAACTGCTCGGCAGAAAACCAGATCAAATTTGCTACCTGTACTCTGTTAGCAGGTGCCTTAACATGGTGGAATACCCATGTTATGACTGTTACTCATGATGTTGCTTATTCAATGACTTGGGTGGATCTGAAGAAAAAGATGACTGATAAGTATTGCCCACGAAATGAAATGAAGAAGCTAGAGGCTGAGTTGTGGAACTTGAAGGTGATAGGTACTGATGTGGTCAAATACAACCAACGTTTTCAAGAGCTAGCACTACTGTGTGTTAGAATGTTCCCTGAGGAGGCAGACAAAATTGAAAGGTATGTCGGGGGATTACCCGACATGATCCATGGAAACATCGTGGCTTCAAAGCCAAAGACCATGCAGGAGGCTATCGAAATGGCCACAGAATTGATGGACAAAAGAGTCAGTACCATTGCAGAGAGACAAGCTGAAAACAAGAGGAAGTTAGAAAACACTTCTCGAAACAACCAGAACCAACAACAACAACAAAACAAAAGGCAAAACACCGGCAGGGCATACACTGCTGGATCGGGTGATAAGAAATCATATGGGGGATCTAGGCCCCTATGCCCAAAATGCAATTACCACCATGACGGTCCGTGTGCTCCGAAGTGCTACAAATGCAACAAGTATGGTCACATCTCCCGTGACTGCAGGAGTACGGGAAATGCCAACAACACTAACAACCAGAAGGGCACCGGATCTGGTCAAAAACCTACATGTTTTGAGTGTGGAGCTCAGGGACACTTCAGAAAGGAATGTCCAAGACTGAAGAACAACAAAGGCAACCGTGGTAATCAAGCTGGGAATGATAGGGCTCCAGCGAAGGTGTATGTGGTTGGAAATGCGGGGGCAAATCCAGACAACGTCGTTGCTGGTACGTTTCTTCTAAACAACCGTTATGCTTATATCTTGTTTGTGATCCGGGTTGCGGATCGAGATTTTGTGTCTACGCAGTTAGCTCCCAAATTGACATACACCTTATACCCTAGATCACTATTATGATTGTTGAACTAGCCGAGGAGGATGATCGGTTAAACAACTATACTGAGGTTGCACATTAAAATTCCTAAACCACCAATTCAACATAACGTATGCAGGTTGAACTTGGTTGTTGTGATGCTATAATCGGTAGGATTGGTTGGCGAAGCACCAAGCGGTCATCATGTGTTGCGAGAAGATTGTTGCATTCCTGGAAAAATTAATACCCTAAATGTTAATCGGTGATGGAAGTACCTGGAAATGTGACACGATTAAACACATCATTTCTTCACTAAAACGCAGATTGTACATAGAGAAAGGGTTTCCTATCTTTCTGGCACATGTCACTACAAAAGAGGTTGAAGACAAGTCGGAGAAGAAGCGACTTGAGGACGTACCCATAGTCCAAGACTTTCCTGAAGTGTTTCCTGAAGACTTGCCGGGTCTTCCTCCAACTCGACAAGTGGAATCAAATGGATTTTGGTACCTGGTGTGCACCGGTGGCACGGGACCCTATCGACTGCGCCTTCTGTTAAAGGAATTATTCTGTGCAACTGGAAGGAGCTATCGACAAAGGCCTTTTTGTTTTTTTTCACTAGGCCCAGTTCCTATTCCCTGGGAGCTCCGGTCCTGTTTGTCAAGAAGAAGGACGGGTCATTCCGGATGTGCATTGATACCGGGATACTGTAATAATAACGGTGAAGGAACCGTAACGGCTCCCAAGTTTGATGACCTATTTGATCAGCTCCAAGGGTCGAGTGTCTACTCGAAGATTGACTTAAGATGCAGGTATCACAATTGAGGGTTCGAGAAGAAGACATTTCCGAGACGCCTTCAGAACTCGTTATGGTCCATTACGAATTCATGTTTGCCATTTGGTTTGACAAACGCACCTGCCGTATTCATGGACCTTATGAATCGGGTTGCAAAACCTACTGGATAATTTGTGATTGTCGTTATTGATGGACTTCTGATATATTCGAAGGAATAAGGAAGACACGGAAGAACACCTCAAGCAGATTTTGAATTGCTTAAGAAGGAAGAGTTGTATGCCAAGTTTTTCAACTGTGAATTTGATTCCAAAAGGTACTGTTTAGGAAATGTGATCGATAGTGGAAGGAATTCATGTGGATCAGCCAATGATTGAATCCATTATGGATTGGGACATTCCTAAGGTCACCAATGGAGATTCGTCAGTTTTGGGTCTTGGCTGGATACTATCGAAGGTTCATTGAAGGGTTTTCAAAGTTCGCAATGCCAATGACCATGCTCCCCAGAAGAGATTATGTTTGAATGGGGCGTTTAAACTAGATGCAGCCTTTTCTACTGTTAAGAAGAATGTTGTGCAGTGCACCAATCACTTGCATTACCTTGAAGGAAAGCAAAGTTTCATCGTACTGCGACGCTTCGAAGAAGGGTTTGGGCGCTGTAATTAATGCAGAGAGATGAAAGTGGATTTCTTATGCATCACGACAGTTGAAGATTCATGAGAAAAACTACACAACTCATGATTTAGAACTTGGTGCAGTGGTATTTGCTCTCAAGATCTGGAGACATTATTTATACGGAACCAAGTGTACAGTGTTCACCGACCACAAGAGTTTGCAACACATTCTAGATCAAAAAGAGCTGAACATGAGGCAACGACGATGGTTGGAGTTGTTAAGTGATTACGATTGCGATATTCGTTATCACCCGGGGAAAGCTAATGTCGTTGCTGACGCTTTAAGCAGGATAGAACCGAGAAACCACTGCTAAGAGTTCGTGCAGTGGTTATGACCTATTAGTTTGGATCTTCCCAAACAGATCTTAAAATTGTCTCAGACGAAGCGCCCGAAACCCGAGAACATTAAGAGTGAAGACGTTGGGGGAATGTTGGTTGAAAATGCTAAATTTCCAGAAGCTATTAGAGAACAAAAGTTGGAACCACGTGCGGATGGAACCCTGTGCCTCAATGGCAGGAGTTGGTTACCTTGTTATGGCGATTTACGAACTGTGATCATGCACGAATCCCATAAATCAAAATACTCTATTCATCCGGGTTCCGACAAAATGTACCAAGACATGAAGAAGTTATACTGGTGGCCCAACATGAAAGCTGACATAGCCACTTATGTTAACAAGTGCTTGACCTGTGCTAAGGTCAAGGCCGAACACCAAAGGCCATCAGGACTATTGGTACAACCCAAGATACCCGAATGGAAGTGGGATAACATCACCATGGATTTCGTCACGAAGCTTCCTAAGACGTCTCAAGGTTATGACACAATTTGGGTGATCGTTGACCGACTCACTAAGTCTGCGATCTTCACACCGATGAGAGAGACGATCCTTTGGATAAACTTGCAAGATTGTACCTAAAGGAAGTGGTCACGAGGCATGGGATACCCGTCTCAATCATTTGCGATCGTGACCCGAGATTCGCATCAAATTTCTGGAGGTCACTTCAGAGTGCTTTGGGTACAAACTTGGATATGAGTACTGCGTACCATCCGCAAACCGACGGGCAAAGCGAGAGGACCATTCAAACTCTCGAGGATATGTTGCGTGCTTGTGCTATCGACTTTGGAAAGGGTTGGGTTAACCATTTGCCATTAGTCGAGTTTTCATACAACAATAGCTATCACGCTAGCATCAAGGCCGCACCATTTGAAGCACTTTATGGTCGGAAATGTCGCTCACCTGTTTGTTGGACTGAAGTTGGAGAAGCTCAAATACTCGGTCCAGAACTGATCCAAGAAACCACTGAGAAAATCATTCAGATCAAGCAAAGGATGCAAGCTGCTCGTGACCGACAGAAGAGTTATGCTGACTTGAAGCGTAAACCAATGGAATTCCAAGTCGGGGACAAGGTCATGCTTAAGGTCTCGCCTTGGAAAGGGGTTGTACGTTTTGGCAAACGGGGGAAGTTGAACCCTAGGTATGTTGGACCTTTTAAGGTGATAGAAAGGGTTGGAGAAGTTGCTTACAAGCTTGAACTTCCAGAAGAATTGAGCAGAGTCCATAATACATTTCATGTATCTAATCTGAAAAAGTGTCATGCCGACGAACCATTAGCCGTTCCGTTGGATGGACTTAATTTGGACGACAAACTTCATTTTTGTTGAGGACCCGGTAGAAATAGTGGCGAGAGGTTAACGGTTGAAGAGAAGTCGGATTCCCATTGGTTCAAAGTCGATGGAAACTCCAAGAGAGGTCCTGATTACACGGTGGGAGCGTGAAGACCAAATCAGGAAGAAATATCCACAACTCTTCTCCTGACCACAACGTCGTCAAGTGCTGCATTTGTGAGCCTTGAGGACAAGGCTGTTTAACGGGGGAAGTCTATATACACCCTGTGTTTTAGTGTCTTTGAACGGACGTCAATAAATGTGCTATTTATTTTTTATTATTGTACGTGTTTGCTTAAATTGTAACGTTAGTTAAATCGACGTCGCCAAAAATTAGCGTCATGTAAAACGGGCAACAAACAATTAAATGTTTACATCAGGCAGGGTTATATATTTATTTTAAGGATATTATTAACTTTGTTCATTTTATTTTTATCGGATACGTAAAGTGTTACGTTTCGCGATAAATTCGTTTTAGGCATTCCCGGAATCACGAAAACTTTCTACGCTTCACAAATACCACTTTTATACCCAATACATAATAAAAGTTACATATATAGATCTTTTATATCTTGTTTTTGCCGAATTACTTGCATCATGTACAAAGATTTACATGAATAAATGGAATATTACTTGCAACTGGTAAATTACATTACCAGACCTCATTCTTGTTCACCCCATTCCTACCCTTACCTTGACCAGAAGCCATTTCCTTGGACCTTGACTAAGATTGGCCATCAAATAGGACACCCCTATGTCTCCTTGACCAAGTATATATCTTATATACATACAAACTTACACATATATCACTTAACAACTTAGGAAAATTCACAAAAACTTCTCTTTTACCTCTTCTTTGCCAACGGCACTAAGAAACACCTCCCAACTTAATCCATACTAAATTGTCTATAATGATTACACTTCTATTATACACATATCCTAAGATGTTACTAAGACACTTGTCAAAGCATTGGTTAAACCCATTTCCAAGTTATAATCAAGAAAAAGGAGTGGGTTAGTTAAGAAGCTAAGGGTTATAGGTGCAAGTTGGTTTTTGTGACTAAACAAGGGGTTTTAATACTTGTTCCTCATCACCATCTTTCCTTTAAGGTCCATTTAACAATCTTTATGTTGCTATCATTTTCATTATTATAGCATATGCTGATTTCTATTTTAGCTTAAAATACCATTTAGGTTTTAATCATGCAAATAAAGTTTTTCACTTGAAATGACCTCATGGATTCTTATATATTGTTATGTTAATACTTTACATTATGTTTAAAAAGAATGAGAAATTCATTCTTTTTAAATAATGTATCTCAGTATATCCATAACTTGTTTATAAGTAATCCACTGTGGTCGTTTCAAGTTAAAACTTTATTTTCATGATTAAAACCTAAATGGTGATTTAAGCTAAATAGAAATATCATATGCATAATAATGAAAATTATAGCAACATAAAGAGTTTAAATGGACCTTAAGAGGAATGATGGTGATGATGAACAAGTATTAAACCCTTGTTTAGTCACAAAAACCAAACTTGCACCTTATAAACCCTTAGCTTCCTTAACTAACCCTAGCTTCCTTTTTCTTGATTATAACTTGGAAATGGTTAACCAATGCTTGCAAGTGTCTTAGTACATCTTAGGATATGTGTATATAGAAGTGTAAGGGTTATAGAAAATTTTGTATGGATTTAGTTGGGAGGTGTTCTTGTGCCGTGGCCAAAGAAGGAGTAAAAGAGAAGTTTTTGTGAATTTTTCCTAAGTGTTAAGTGATATATGTGTTAGTTGTATGTATATAAGATGTATACTTGGTCAAGGAGACATAAGGGTGTCCTAGGGATGGCAAGTATCTAGTCATGGTCAGGTATGGCTCTTGGTCAAGGTAAGGTAGGAATGGGGTTGACAAGATGAGGTATGGTATGTAATTGACCAAGTTGCAAGTATTATGTCAATTTTCATGTATATCTTTGTACATGATGCAAGTAATTCGGCAAAACAAAGATATATATGATATATTTATGTAACTTTTATGTATTGGGTATAAAAGTGGGTATTTGTTGAAGCGTAGAAAAGTTTTGTTGATTCAGGAGTGCCTAAACGCAGTTTGATAGCGAAATCGTATACTCTTTACGTATCCGATAAAATAAAATGATAACAAAGTTAATAATTATCTTAAAATAAGTTATAATAACCCTTGCTGATGTAAACATTTATTGTTGATGCCCTTTACACTTGAACGCAATTTTTGGCGTACGCGATTTAACCTTAACGTTTACACTTTTAAGAAACATCGTACAAATAATAAAAATTAATTAGCATATATTGACGTGTCAAAGACTCTAAAACACAGGTGTTATAGGACTTACCCGTTAAACGAGCCTTGTCCTCAAGGCTCACAATGCAGCACTTGACGACGGTGTAGTACTTGTGAGTGTTGTGGATATTTCTTCTTGAATTGGTCTTCACGACTTCCCACGTGTACTCAGGACTCTCTTGGAGTTCCATCGACTTTGACCAATGGGATCACGACTACTCTTCAACAGTTTAACTCTCGGTCCACTATTTCTACCGGATTCCTCAAAAAATGTAAGTTTGTCGTTTCCAAATTAAGTCCATCCTACGATAGGCTAATGGTTCGTCGGCATGACACTTTTTCAGATTAGATACATGAAACTTTTTATTGACTTTGCTCAACTTCTTTGGAAGTTCAAGCTTGTAAGCAACTTCTTCAACCTTTCTATCACCTTAAAAGGTCCAACTTTCTAGTTAGGTTCCAACTTCCTGTTTGCCCAAAACGGACAACCCTTTCAAGCGAGACCTTAACGCTATGACCTTGTCCCCGACTTGGTAATTCCATTGGTTTACGCTTTCAAGTCTGCATACTCTTCTGTCGGTCACGGCGCTTGCTTCTTGTTGTTCTGATGATGTTTCTCAGTGGTTTCTTGGTCAGTTCTGGATTTAGAGTATTTGAGCTTCCTCCAATCTTCAGTCACACAAAAACAGCGGTGAGCGACATTTCCGTCATTAGTGCTTCATATGGAGCGGCCTTGATGCTTGCTTGATAGCTATTGTTGTATGAAAACTCGGACTAATGGAAAAATGGTTAACCCAACCCTTTCCAAAGTCGATTGCACAAGCACGCAACATATCCTCGAGAGTTTGAATGGTCCTCTCGCTTTGCCCGTCTGTTTGCGGATGGTACGCAGTACTCATATCCAAGTTTGTACCCAAAGCACTCTGAAGTGACCTCCAGAAATTTGATGCGAATCTTGGGTCACGATCAGAAAGGATGTGACGTGTTTATCCAATGCCTCGTTGACCACTTCCTTTAGGTACAATCTTTATGTTGTATCCAAAGGATTGGTCTCTCTCTCGGTGTGGATTTGCAGACTTATGTGAGTTCGTGTCACGATCACCCAAATTGTGTCATAACCTTGAGAAAGTCTTAGGAAGCTTCGGTGACAAAATCCATGTGATATGTTATCAACCACTTCCATTGGGTATCTTGGGTTTGTTACCATGTCCTGATGGCCTTTGGTTTGTTGTTGTTCGGCCTTGACCTTAGCACAGGTCAAGCACTTGTTAACATAAGTGGCTATGTCAGCTTTCATGTTGGGCCACCAGTATAACTTCTTCATGTCTTGGTACATTTTGTCGGAACCCGGATGAATAGAGTATTTCGATTTATGGGATTCGTGCATGATCACAGTTCGTAAATCGCCATAACAAGGTAACCAACTCCTGCCATTGAGGCACAGGGTTCCATCCGCACGTGGTTCCAACTTTTGTTCTCTAATAGCTTCTGGAAATTTAGCATTTTAACCAAAATTTCCTCCCCAACGTCTTCACTCTTAATGTTCTGGGTTTCTTCCTTTTATTCTTTTTTTTTTTTTTTTTTTTTTTTTTTTTTTGCGCTTTTCGGTCTGAGATTTTTAAGATCTGTTTGGGACCGGATCAAACTAATAGTCCATAAAAACCATGGTCGGAACTCTTAGCAGTGGTTTCGCGTCTTTCCTGCTTAAAGCGTCAGCACGACATTAGCTTTCCCAGGTGATAATGAATATCGCATTCGTAATCACTTATAACAACTCAACCATCGTCGTTGCTCATGTTCAGCTCTTTTGATCTTGAATGTGTTGACAAACTCTTGTGGGTCGGTGAACATGTACACTTGGCTTCCGTATAAATTAATTGTCTCCAGATCTTGGAGAGCAAATCCACTGCACCTAGTTCTATATCATGAGTTGTGTAGTTTTTCTCTATTGAATCTTCAACTGTCGTGATGGCATAAGAAATCACTTTTTCTCTCTGCTTTAATTACAGCGCCCAAACTTCTTCGAAGCGTCGCAGTATGCGATGAAAATCTTTGCTTCCTTCAGGTAATGCAAGGATTGGTGCACTGCACAACTTTTGCTTTAACAGTTGAAAAGCTGCTTCTTGTTTATCGCCCCATTCAAACTTAATCTTCTTCTGGGTGAGCTTGGTCATTGGCTTTGCGATCTTTGAAAACCCTTCAATGAACCTTCGATAGTATCCAGCAAGACCCAAAAACTGACGAATCTCCGTTGGTGACTTAGGAGATGTCCAATCCTTAATGGATTCAATCTTGGCTGGATCCACATGAATACCTTCACTATCGATCACATTTTCCTAAGAACTGGTTCCTTTGATCCAAAAATTCACATTGGAAACTTGATACAACTCTTTCCTTCTTAAGGCAATTCCAAGATCTGCTTGAGTGTTCTTCGTTGTTGTTCTTTCTTATTCTTCGAATTATTATCAGAATGTCATCAATAAAGACAAATCACAAACTTTATCAGGTATGGTTTTTGCAAACCGATTCATAAGGTCCTGAAATACGGCAGGTGCGTTTGTCTTAAACCAAATGGGGTGGGTGTGGGGGGGGGGGGGGGGGGGGGGGGGGGGGGGGGGGGGGGGTGGGTGTGGGGGGGGGGGGGGGGGGGGGGTGGGGGGGGGGTGGGAGGGGGTGGGGCGGGGGGAGGGTGCGGTGGGGGGGGGGGGGGGGGGGGGGGGGGGGGGGTTGGGGGGGGGGGGGGGGGGGGGGGGGGGGGGGGGGGGGGGGGGGGGGGGGGGGGGGGGGGGGGGGGGGGGGGTGGGGGGGGGGGGTGGGGGTGGGGGGGGGGGGGGGGGGGGGGGGGTGGGGGGGGGTTGGGGGGTGGGGGGGGGGTGGGGGGGGGGGGGGGAGTGGGGGGGGGGGGGGGGGGGGGGGGAGGGGGGGGGGGGGGGGGGGGGGGGGGGGTGGGGGGGGGGGGGGGGGGGGTGGGGGGTGGGGGGGGGTGGGGGGTGGGGTGGGGGGGGGGGGGGGGGGGGGGGGGGGTGGGGGGGGGGGGGGGGGGGGGGGGTGGATGGGGGGGGGGGGGGTGGGGGGGGGGGGGGGGGGGGGGGGGGGTGGGGGTGTGGGGGGGCCCCCCGCCCCCCCCCCGGCCCCAAGGGGGGGGGGGGGTGGGTGAGGAGTGGGGGGGGGTGGTGGGGGGGGGCATAACTTGGATATTCGTTTATTGACCATAACGAGTTCTGAAGGCAGTCTTCGGAATGTCTTCTTCTCGAACCCTCAATTGGTGATAACCTGATCTTAAGTCAATCTTCGAGTAGACACTCGACCCTTGGAGCTGATCAAATAGGTCATCAATTCTTGGGAGCGGATAACGGTTCTTCACCGTTAATTTATTCAGTTCCCGGTAATCAATGCACATCCGGAATGACCCGTCCTTCTTCTTGACAAACAAGATCGGAGCTCCCCAAGGTGAGGAATTGGGTCTTATAAAGCCCATGTTTTCGGATGCTCCTTCTGTCTTTGCTCAGTTAATTCTTTTAACTCAGGAAGGCGGGGCCAGTCGATAGGGTGGCCCGATGCCACCGGTGCCGCACATGGTACCAAATCCATTTGGAAATTCCACTTGTCGAGGTTGGAGGAAGACCCATCGGCATATAGTCTTCAGGGAAACATATTCAGGAAAGTCTTTAGGGACTATTGGTACGTCCTCAAGTCGCTTCTTCTCCGACTTGTCTTCAACCTCTTTTGTAGCAGTGACATGTTGCCGAAAGGATAGGAAACCCTTTCTTCTATGTACTTCTGCGTTTTTAGTGCAAAGAAATGAGTTTAATCGTGTCACATTTCCTGGGTACTCTCCATCACCTTTTTGTTGTGTTCTTTTAGGGTTTTATTTTTCCAGGGAATGCGAACAATTCTTCTCGGGCACATATGATGACCGCTTGGTGCTTCGCCATAACCAATCCCTACCGTTCTATGCATCAAAACTACCAAGTTCTAACCGGCATTAAGTTATGTTGAATTGGTGGTTTTGGAAGTTATGTGCAACCCTCATAGTTATTTTGTTTAACCCGATTATCCTCCCGTCGGCTAGTTAACATCATTATAGGATCTAGGGTAGAAGGCTGTTGATGTCACTTTGGGAGTTAATTGCAGTAGACACAAACTTCGATCGTCACCCGTATCAAACAAGATATTAAGCATAACGGCTTGTTTAGTAAGAAACGTACAGCAAACACGTTGTCTGGATTTGCCCCCGTATTTCCAACCACTTACACCTTCGCTGGAGCCTGTCATTCCCAGCTTGATTACCACGGTTGCCTTTGTTGTTCTTTAGTCTTGGACATTCCTTTTTGAAGTGTCCCTGAGCTCCACACTCAAAACAGGTAGGTTTCTGACCAGATCCGGTGCCCTTCTGGTTGTTAGTGTTGTTGGCATTTCCCGTACTCCTGCAGTCACGGGAGATGTGACCGTACTTGTTACATTTATAGCACTTTGGAGCACACGGACCGTCATGGTGGTAATTGCATTTTGAGCATTAGGGGTCTAGAGTTCCCCATATGGTTTCTTATCACCTGATCCTGCTGTGTACGCCTTTCGGTGTTCTGCCTCTTGTTTGGCTGCTGTTGTTGATTCTGATTTTCTGCTTCGAGAAGTGTTTTCAGATCATTCCTATTGTTTTCTGCTTGTCTTTACGCATGGTACTGACTCTTTGTCCCATCAACTCTGTGGCCATTTCGATAGCCTCTGTGCATTATCTTTGGCTTTTAAAGCCACGATGTTTCCATGGCTCAATGATCGGGCAATCCCCGACAGACTTTCAATTTTATCGCCTCCTCATGGGAACATTCTAACACACAGTGTGCTAGCTCTTGAAAAACGTTTTGGTTTGTACTGAACTCATCTGTACCTATTACCTTCAAGTTCACAACTCAGCTTTCTAGGCCTTCTTTATTTCATTTCGTTGGCAATACTTTATCAGTCATCTTTTTCTTCAGATATCACCCAAGTCATTGAATAGCCAACATCATGAGTAACAGTCATACCATGGTATTCACCATAGTCAAGGCACCTTGCTACAGAGTCAGTAGCAAAATTTGATCTGATTTCGCACCGAGCATTGCTTATTCGAAAAGACAGTCTCCATTCTTTCAAACCATTGGGCTTAACTCTAACCACTCCCTCTCGGTTGCCCTTGAAATACAAGGTTTTGCATTTACGAATCCTTTGGTAAGTGCACTACTCGAGTATCGCGTTTTCAGCTCCCTGAGACACCCGTTCCCGAAGAATGACTATCAGTGCCATTCCTGGTTGCGTCACGTGGCAAGGCTCTCGCACTAACTCCTTGATTGATCTTAGCTTGGAGTTGGGATAGGACATTAGTGGTTGTGGTTGCTGTTGGGCGATGGTGTTGTCGTGGCTCGTGTTGCCCTTCGTGGCTCTTTTCGGTGCCATTTTCATTCAATCATTCGAAATACAAAATCGTTAGATTTCATAAAATCTTTAACATGAATGGACATTTTCTTTGATAACTAAGTGATATTCACATCACACGAGTGAATGTATAAATTGAATTGTAATTTTACAATGATATAACAAAATCGACATTCATTCATCACAAATTTCGATTGTAAACATGACTTATACTACCATTTTCAGTATATAACGGAAAAAACATACCTTGATTGGGTTTGGATACAAAAGGATTTCATATGTTTAGGTTACAAAATAAACATAACAACCTAATCTTACTAGCGGGAAAAGCCCGTTTAATACTTAGTAGGCGATATACAAATGACTAAGCTCATAACGAGTCATAATCTAGAACTGCTACCAGCCTCTCTGGCAGCTCTGGTGTGCAGGACCTCCAGCGGGTCCCTGTATTCCCTGTAAGGTTGTAAATGTCCCTGCAATGTCATCATCTGTCCCTGTAAAGTCCGGTCACCTGCCCTGCTGTGTGGCGACAGTCCTGTAGTGGATCCATCTCCCTCGGTAATGTTCTGCCATAGCAGTCAAGGTTCTGAACAAATCTGCTGCTGTCGAGTGCGATCAGCAAGCTCTTCAGCTCTTCATCTCCTCCGCCTCCTTGCGGTCTGTCTCTAGCAACTCTGAATCGCTCTCTGCCTCCTTTAACGTTCGGCTGATGTACTCTGTGATCTCCTTCCATCTGTGCATTGACTGTGGTCGTTAGAGATATAACCCCTTCCTTGTGCAGATCGCTAGAATCCATAGCTCGTCTCCAAGCCTCTTCTGGACATTGCCAGCCTCGGTCTCCATGAGCTGACGTGTTATGCGCAAATGAGTACGTTATCACCGAAACATCATATTGACCCGATTCGGCAATTAAACTGTCTCTGCCCCCTTGCTCATCTCGAACCTCGTGTAACATCTCATCTGTATCTCGTTAACCAACGACCTCAACTCTCTCATGTGTGCATCCCAACTACTGTATCAGTACTAATCCGGAAGCTCCTGTAAAGTCTCAACAATTCATCCATGAATCGGTAATCCCATAGCCAACGTACCTCTCAGGTCAGCTATACTGCCTCTACCATAGTGGCAACAAATCGTAATCTGCCCTAAAACCTCCTGCTGGTTCTAGCTTTAGCAGCAGCGGCGGGCTCTCTCGACTCTACGTGGACCTAGTGCCGAGACCTAATCACCACCCGAGGTGGTAGGTTACCTTGGGTCTGCCCTCTCTATGACTGTAGTGGGTTAACTCGGGTCTGCCCTCTCGTTGTTATCAAATGTAGAAAGCTTTATAATCGGATGAGAAACTCAGATATGAGTTGTGGGGACTGCCACTACTAGCTCTTCCAAAATTAAAGCAGAAAGTTTCGATCCGGGCAAGAATTATCAAAGGTGTTAGTCTCCTCAAGAAAAGGTTAGGAAATGTAGAGTAGACTTGGTCAAAACTGGAAGATGGAACGGGAGAACGGGATTATCTTTTATGCTTTGATTTTAGCAACAAGACGATTGACATTCAACAAATTTTTCACGAGGGGTATCGTCTTTGTAATTAAGAAGAATGTAATCTCATCCTTTCCAACTTCTGGAATAAACTCAATCTCCTTTCACCTTTGAGCTAACGGGCTCAGAATTGGGAGGTGATGCCTCAACATACTCGACATCGTTACTAGAGAAGGAATCTTCATCAGTCGAAGTAGAATCAACGTTAGAATCAGAGAAATCCTCAGATTGATCTTTTGAAATGTCAAGAGGCAGTGATTGTCATGAAAAGGCACATCGCACACTTTGGGACCACTCCTTATGGACTCACTTGGGATTGGGACAAGGATTTCAACACTAGACTTTATGAATTCGTCCGATTCTGTTGCCGAAATTGTGTCAAGATGCTCATTCTCCATAATTAGAGAGTTTACGGGCTCCTCGGTTGATAAAACAGGTGTGATTGCAATGGTATAGTCATTGTCATCATCATCATCACAAAATGGGAAATTTCCAATAGCGCTTCTTTAGCCACTTGTCTTCTGCAATTCGCTTCTCTTCTTCTTTCTTTTGCATAGCTTTGAGCAATCAAATATTGCAAGGTTGTTTTTTGGAGGTATTTAGATGCTTACATCCAGAATTGAAGTTGGCTCATTTGAGAATTGAAAAACTCCATTTTGAGAATTTAGATTGATGATAGGACGGTATATTGCCGGAGGTTCAATTGCAGTCCAAAACCGAAGGCTTAGAATCATAGCAAGGATTTTGCTTCATGGAAAATTAGTCTTCATTCATTGGTGACATGAATTAGTCTCATGAGAGACCTCCTCTATAGTTAAACAAAGGAATTGTTGTTGAAGACTTTTGAGGATTTTGTGAGAATTAAAGTTTGATTGTAACACTCAGTTCGATTGGATTACCGATTTGGGTGAACCTCGGAACCATCATGAACTTTGTTTCAATTTTCTCGATAAGTATGGTCGGGGGTTGTGGAGATGGGTTGAATAGTCGGGAGTGTTATTAGTATGAGTACGGAGTTAAAAACATTTGGTTTGCCTTGCTTTCCCTACCGACTCTTACAATAAAAACAAACTCTCATCATATTCATTGCTACCACATTTTTGAATTGACAAATACTTTTGGTATTTGCACACTTTTTCGGCTTGTGGGATATTATCAACGTTTGTTTAGTTTGGTTTCCGGATTAGAGATAATCGGAGCTTTTGGTGGACAATTATAACCAATTTGAGCACCTTTCCCACAAGACTTACAAGTGCATTGTTGACAAAAGGATGCCATCTAACGAATCACACCACACTCGACAACAACACTGTTGGTGTCGATTAGTGGAGGATTTTTGTGAGGACTTGACACTGGGGTCTTTTTTGTACAACGAATGGTTCGAGGGAGCATTTTAACAACGTTGGAATTGTCATTGTGCTGACTGGAAGTATTTGAAACTTTTTTGAAAAGCTTTTCCATATCTTTGTGTCAAGTCACATTTTAGACAATATAAGTCCATTGCAAAGGTCTCCCAATCGAAACAAATTCTTTCAAGCTTATTGTGTTGTTGAGAGTTTCGGGCATTGGAACAAGAATCTTGTTTTTGAGTTTTCTTTTGAAACAACAATAGGCTGAAGTGTGCAATTTCCACAAGTCAGAACTGCTTTAATCGCTTTAAGGCGTTAATCGAATGATGTCATAAGAATTAAAATAGATGTGGATGAAGGAAAGGAATGTAACTGATACGAAGAAAAAAAGTTGATTATTTTTGGTTTTTGAATTTTATTAACAACATATTTCATAATTGACATAATCAGATACGAACTTAAACCTGATAATATCAATCTTACTTCACGGTAGCTCTCAGAATGAAAAACGCCAACAGGTTAGAGCGGAGGAGTAGGAATAGGCGAAGCTTATTTCTCCTTTTCGGGTGTAGTTCCTAGGAACAACCCTCCTTATACCCTAATTTATAGTTTCGTCAATCAGAATGACGGTGAGCGTATATCGTAAGTGACCACGAGCAAGTTTTTAAATCTTTGGTTCGATTGAGAACTCAGTAGCTCACCGGAACTTATTATGATAATACCTCAGTGGAGAATATTATATTTTGGTCTTTTACCAATTAGTGATTTTTAATTTTTATGGACAATTTTTTTATATTTTTGATTTTTTGTTTTTTTAATTTTTTCATTTGATATTGTATAATAAAAGAAAAAAATATTTTTTGTGTTTTTTTTTTTTTTTTTTTTTTTTTTTTTTTTTTTTAATTGATATATTAACAATAAGACAAGTTCAGATCAAAGTCGGTAACAATCGTAGCAAATGCCTCCCGGCTAGCGGCGCAAAAAATTGGTTCGTTCGTATAGAAAATCCACTTATTATAGCAACCCTTAATATAGATTCCTGGACCGAATGCCTTGCAAGCAAAAGGTCAACATTCACAAAAGGATAATTAATTATATATATAGGGGAGAATCAATAATAAAAGATTCCGGATAGAGGATATTCGGGTCGTATGTCCCAACGAGGCTGCAATTGAATGTGATCTGGTTTGATGAGATTATTGAATGATGGAGAATATATGATGGAAACACTGATATAATTACAACTGAGATTAATTAAATAAAACCTAATTTAATCTACGGGAAACAAAATTAGTTATAGGGAAATCCTAAAATTAAATCTTAAACTAAAATACGTGGGAAAGAATCAGGTATCGGAACCTAAATATTAAAATTTAAAAAATAAATGCTAAATTAAATTTAAAAATCAAAATTAAATTCTAATTAACTTAATTTGAAATAAAAAAAAAACTTAGAAACTATACGGAGGTCGTCTTTTGAATTATGTAAAACGAAAAGAAACGGTAAAACGTCACCGATAAAAGGGTCTAAGACTGTGAAATTTAAGAATAAATTAAAGCCTTACTAATTTTTATATTTTTCCTAGACACTAAATGAAAAAGACATTTTGTAAAAAAGAAATATATTTTTTTTTTTTTTTTATTAATTTTGGATTTTTTATGAATTTTTAAAGATTATTAACTACTTAAACTAAAGAAAATAGAAAAGACAAAAATAAAAGTTATAAAAAATTCTGGAAAAAAAATAAAATTAAATAAATGAAAAATGTTTAACAATTTTAAAATATAAC
Organism: Tanacetum coccineum; assembly: GCA_026074375.1. Taxonomy (NCBI): domain Eukaryota; kingdom Viridiplantae; phylum Streptophyta; class Magnoliopsida; order Asterales; family Asteraceae; genus Tanacetum; species Tanacetum coccineum. Next base: position 36,606 of record BQNB010025048.1, read on the forward strand.
AAATGCCCAAAAGTTATGTTATAATTAAAGTAATTAACTAATTAAATTTCAACCTAATTTAATTATTTAAATTAAATAAACTAAACTGGTGGTTAACCAGGAGCTAACAGTGAAAAGGAACAAGGACTAACGGGGGTAAAGTGCTATAACCACAGGGACTAACAAAGGTAACTATAAAAGAAGAAATTACACAAACAGTCCCTGAGAGAGAACCCCGATTACAAAGATAGTCCAAACAGCTTATTATCAAAAAGCTATAAAAGCAAAGTTGATAAGGGGCTTAAGGGGAACAATTTTCATAAAAGGTGCATAAGCTCAAGTGAACTTAATAAGCCAGAAATGTGAGCTTTTTGGACTGCAGAACCTAAATAAGCTTATTGGCTTATTTTTCTTTCTTATTGAGATTTAAGCTAACTAGATAAGCTACAATTAATAGGGAACAGATAAATAGGCTAGGGGAATCCTATATATAAGCTATGGAAGTCTAATAAGCCCTAAAATAAGCTGGGGATAACTTAAGCTATATTAACAGTTTTAATAAGAAAACAGAAAAAGGTGACTTTAAGGCCTAAATAAGCTAAGCTAAAAGGTTAGATAAGCTATGAGATTTTGGGGACTTAAAGAACTAGTAATAAGCTATAAATAAAAGCTAAAAGATCCTAAGGCTTATTGTCTAAATAAGCTAGAAAAGGGGGTTGAAAATGGTGGTTTTCAAAGATCATGCATACAAACCTTTTGACTCATACTTGGTCAAACCAAAAGGGACAGAACAAGGGGTGGGGTAAATTGCTAGAAACAACAACAACAAGCACACAAATAGTGTGCTTAAGCTGCATAAGCAGCTTGAGCCTTTAAGCTCAATTTTGCTTATTCAAATTTTGACAGAGGACAAAAGACACTTAAAAATTTATTTCCAAACTAAAAGTGGTGATTTAAGAGGCTTAATAAAGCCTACACACTCAGCCAAAGTTGGCTGAGTGAGCTTGACCCACAACAAACCCTATATGACCCATTTTCAGGTTAAACCAAACACTCCCTTAATTTCTCAATTCGGGTTTTTAACCCTTTTTAATGAAGTAAAAGCTGTGAAATGTTGTTACAGGAAACTTTTAATAACTTTAACACACTTTAAAACAAGTTTAAACAAGATTAAACTACTCAAATTATATTTTCAAATTTTTGACAATGCAATAAAGAACTCTTAAATTTTTTTATTGGAAAACAGCAATATTACAAATAAAGCTTAAATAAACTGATTACAACTATCTTTAAGCCAGATTTTTAAAAAAAAAAAATTTAAAAAATAATTTTTTTTTTTTTTTTTTTTACATCTAAAAAAGTATAAAACGGGTTGTTTCTTCTTGGGCTTGTTCTCTTCTCTTGTATAGAGACTCGTGAGGCTCTTCTTTGGTCTTGGAAGTAGCTTGTTGTGAGAGTAGGAAGGCAAATCCAGCAATCCTAGACCCTGGTGGTTCTTATACATTTTCTCAGCATTGTTATGGGGGCTTCGGGTTGAGTGAATTCCAATTGTGGGCAGGGTTTATGTGGCAAGGTTAGTAGGGAAAGGAGAGGAGTGAGCTGGGATGGTACTTGGGAGGTGGTTTGGAGCTAGAAAACCGATGGGGGAGAGCTTGGTTTGTGGACTTTGGCGAGTAAACGGGTTCCAGTTACCAAGTGGTTGAAGGTTTAATGAGAGAATGAAAAAGATGCAACAATAGCCCCTCATGTTTCTTTCTCTTTTCATTTCATGCTTGGCCCTTATTTTCAGTTATAAAAGAAGTTTAGAAAGTAACAGTTTTGATCCCTGCGTTTTTATAACAAAAGAGATAAAAGAGGGTTTTGGTAATATTGCAAAAATGGTCCCTGCTGTTTTATAACTAAAAGGGTATTGGGAGGTTTTGGCAAATTGCAAAACCAGCCCTTGTGTTTTATTTTTCTATTTTTCTCTTTATAAAACAACTTTTAAAACTTGGCATTTTTGGCCCCTTTTCTTTATTTTTTTTCATTTTTAATTATAAAACAAAGTTTACTAAAATTTACATTTTGGTCCTTGTGTTTTATATAAAAAAAATGTTTTGGGCTTGGGTTTTGTGTGTACAATGGCTGAGATTGGCTGTAACTGGGCTAGGATTGGGCCTTCAAAGTCTTCACAGTCTTCATAGATATACTATTGGGCTTTCCCGGCCCATCAGATGGGTAAAGATTGCATTCAATAGTATTCTTCAGTTCCCTCGGTTTGACTGTGATCTCTTTGTATTGACTCAGACTTGGCATTTTTGGACTTTTTTTTTTGGCCTGGGATTTTGCACAGTCTTTTCCATTCCCTGCTCAGTTTTGTCATTTTGGCTTGGTTTTCTGTCTTTTTGATGATATCCACTTCCTGCACAATACAAATGCAAAACAAACATATATTTGGCAGTTTTTGTCTGTTTTTGGTCATTTAAGCTCGTTTTTAGAGGTAAAAGATATGTGTAATTAAGCACTTATCACTCGTGTTGCCCTCGTGGCTCTTTTCGGTGCCATTTTCTTCAATCATAAGAAAATACAATACTCGTTAGATTTTCATAAAATCATAACCATGGACATGGATCATATTCATGATATACTAAAGTTGATATCACATTCACACAGTGAAATGTACAATTGAATTGTACTTAAACAATGATATAAACCCAAATTCGACATCTTCATCACACAAATTCGATTTAAAAACATGACATAATACTACCATCTTTTTCTAATATAACGGAAAAACATTACTGATTGGTTTGGATACAAAAGGATCATATGTTAGGTTACAAATAAAACTAACAAACCTAAAGCTTTTCTAGCGGAGATAAGCAGTAATACTTGTGGCTATATAACTAAAAACAACTAGCCATAACAGAGTCTAATCTAAGAACTGCTACCAGCCTCCTCTGGCAGCTCCGGCTGTGCAGGACCTCCAGCGGGTCCCTGCTGTCCCTGTAAGGTAGTAACCTGTCCCTGCAATGTCATCACCTGTCCCTGTAAGTCGGTCACCTGCCCCTGCAGTGTGGCGACCAGTCCCTGTAGTGGAACCATCTCCCTCTGTAATGTCTGCATAGCAGTCAAGGTCTGAACAATCTGCTGCTGTCGAGTGCGATCAGCAGCTCTCAGCTCTCTCATCTCCTCCCGCCTCCTGCGGTCTGTCTCTAGCAACTCTGACATCGCTCTCTGCCTCCTACGATCGGCTGACTGTAACTCTGTGATCTCCTCCATCTGTGCATAGACTGTGGTCCGTAGAGATATAACCCCTCCATGAGCAAGATCGCTCGAATCCATAGCTCGTCTCCAAGCCTCTCTGGACATGCCAGCCTCGGTCTCCATGAGCTGACGTGTATGCGCATGAGTACGTCTATCCCGAAACATTGACCCGAGGCCAATAATCTGTCTCTGCCCCTGTCATATCAACCCGTGAAAATTCATTGTATCTCGTTATACCAACGATCAAACTCTCTCATGTGTGCAACCCAAACTCTGTATCAGTATAACCGGAGCGGGGGGGGGGTTCTGTAAAGTCTCAACAATCTATCCATGAAATCTGTAATCCATATCCACGTACTCTCAGGGTCACGGCTAACCTGCCTATCCATGAGTTGGCAACAAATTCCGTAATCTGCCCTAAGAACTCTCCAGCTGCTAGCAGCAGCAGCGGCGGAGCTCTCTCCGACCTCATACCCGGGACCTAGTGCGAGACCTAATCCCATCCGAGGTGGTAGGTTAACCTCGGGTCTGCCCTCTCTATGACTGTCAGTGGGTAATGATAGTGGTGGGAATGAAGTAGGAGCTGATGTAGGCAAGGGTGGTGGTGCATCTGGTCTAGTGGGGGAGAGTATGAAGGGTGGTGGTAATGGTAGTGAGTGGGAAGTAGCTGCAGCCTCAGCTCTCATCCGAATCGTAGCAGCTCGATAGCCCAATGATCGAATAGGACTAGGAGGTGGTGCTGTCAATACAGGTGGGGGTGGTGATACTGGTAAAGGAATCTGTGGTGGTGATGAAGACCATGGAGATAGTGGTGATGCTGGTGGGGAAGATATAGCAAGTAATCTGGCAACCTCAGAGTCGGACCATGCTGGTACAGGTAATGGCTCTGGAATAGAAATCCTAGCCGTCATACGGTATGCAGGGTGAGGTGGTGGTGTGGCCGCAGACTCATCAGTCTCAAATGGCTCGGTCTCCTCTGCAGACGGGACAGTAGCTGGTAAAGCAACCACTACTGGGTAGGCAGGAGCTGAGTGCTCCTCCTCCGCCTCCTCGTCCTCCATCTCATCATCCTCATCCTCCTCATCGATGTCCATATCAGCATCCTCATCCTCCTCAATGTCCATCTCATCATCTCCGTCATCTCCTCCGTCAGCAGAATAGTCAATAGGATCCTCCTCAGGGTCCTCATCGTCATCCTCCTCCGGATCTGCCTCAGGATCAGACTCCGGAACATCATCAGGTGAGTGTGCCATAGGTGAGGCGTCCTCAGCATATGGCTGGTCCCCCGCAACGATCTCGTCATCAGCAAGCTCTGGACCTGGAACATAGTCAGGTGAGGGTGGTGCCTGCTCAGGCTCCTCTGGGCCAGGCACATAATCGGGAGAGGGTGGTGCCTGAAGAGCGGCCTCTGCGTACGGGTCCTCTAGCATGTAAGGTGGCTCGAGTAACTCATGATCATCGGCTCGTGGTGAACCTATATCGGATAGGTCCTCATATAGACTGGATACTGTCGTATGCGTGATCCCCGATTCCTCAGAATCTGACATGACTAAATCTGAAAATCCAAAGATAGCTTATATTAGTATTCCATATAAGACTCTTATAGTAATATACATTTATAGTTATAACATGTATATTAATTATGAATGCATCTAGTCCAACCAACTAATGCAACAAGTAGTGTATGCATGAATGTATGCACATATGTATGTCCCGTGTAATCCCTTTGTTATAAAACAACTTTTGAAAACGGTTATAGTCCAGCAAAAACATTTGACCTGGTTCTCTATAACCTTGGCTCTTGATACCAATCTGTAACACCCCCAAATTGGGTCGCAGCGGAATATGAGTCCGGGGCGTGTTACTTTATGGATCAACAACACAAGAGATATATAGAACGACCAAAAAGTCGTTTGAAAACGATACATTGGATTTATCACAATATTTGTTACATAAGCCCGAAGCTTAACTTGTTCACTTAATCAAAATACAAAGATTTCTAGCCCATAGTTATACAAAATGTATTGCGAAAAAATCTTTATTGCATGATATCCCAATCAAAACCGGCAACAAATCATTTAATGCAAGACATCCTAATCAAAACTCACCAATGTACCATCGCACGCTCGTGCTTATTGCTCCCCTGAAAAACATTGCTTTAAAAAGTCAACAATAATGTTGGTGAATTCATAGGTTATGATAAATCATGAAAATGAAGGACAACAAGATTCCCAATTATGATAATGGCAACAGATACAGACATCAAAAAAATGTAATTACGTTGCTCTAAGCTCATGACACTGAAGCTTGACGTGTATGAATACCAAATTAATGGCCTACATTGCCCGTGGTGATGTTCTAACCCGCAACATCCTATATTCGACATGGTATACGTTCGTTTGTCCAGTGATAGCTAATCACCCGAACGGGGTTGTCAAACCCAATAATCTATTAATAACCTATTCGCGCTTCAACAATCCCCGCAAATTAACAGTTCATAGATAATGGGCTCACGATATGGGTTTATCGCTACTTAGGGCAACACGTAATCATAAATATAAAACTTAACCACTTGTGTCAGATTGAAAAGGGCATTGCATGTTTTTCACCCTAAAAACTTTATAAAACAAAAACATATAAAACATGGGGCTATGAACTCACCTTGAGTGAGTAATGCCAAGTATATCACAATTAACGCGTCACGCGAATCGATCAATTGCAACCTAATTAAATTAAGGTCGTATAAGCACTAATTACATTAAGTATTCCTACCATGCATATGTCTATATAGCTAATCACCATCTATATGTTTAAGTGAAAACATGTTTATAAAATTAAAACGTTTATAAACATACTTTTGGTAAAATCGTCATAACTTTCACGTTTCTAATCGTTTCTTGCGTATGCGAGAGCGAGGCGGGGCCATCTTTTCATATTAAGACGGGTTGGAATCGATAAGGGGTTTGAACCAATGTCTCTCTCCTCTCTCATCTATCTTGATTGATCCGCTTGAAAAGCAGTAACTTTTAACTGTTCACTAAAACAGAACATGAGTTTTATTTAAATGGTATTTGTTGTCGTAAAACACGTAAACGTCGTATTTTATTCGTTATAGCTCCGTTTTTAGTGATTCTTTCAAGCACGATCTTGTATTTGAAAGTTCTATAATTTTATGAGGTTTACAAAAATATAACTTTCATGCATGAATATTGTTTTTAACTTGTTCCAAATTAAGTATTATAAAATTATTTTTATAGACTTTTAATTATCGAAAAACCCGCGAAATTCATAACTTCTTCGTTATAAATCAAAAAATTGCGATTCTTATCATTTTGGAATCCAAAAAACTTGTTTTAGTTAATAAACAATATCAAACTTTCTGTTTTGATATAAACTTTTATAAAAGTTATTTTTATAAACTTTAGTTTAAACTAAAAAACTCCTTTTAATTAGCGTATAACTCTTTTTTAACGTAACTTTTTCGGTTATTAATCCCATTTTTTCTTGACAATTTTCTTACCTTTTCGGAATCGTCCGTGAAATGTATTCTCTTATAAAAAATATCTTAGCAAGTATAGCATATACACGAATTATTGGACAGAAGTTTACAGACATTGCGATAATCCCAATTTTAACCCCTTGTTTCGCATTATTTACCACTTTGTGTATTCACCACAAGTCTTACAATTATATATATTATTATATCATATTTATATTAGTCCATGAGTCCATAAATGTCCTTTTTGTCCAAGCTTACCAAATTCTTAATAATACTAAATAGATCATAACTTCATATAATAAATCATTTTTAAACCATAGAGTTCATAATATAACAATTTATCTTATACACCCACCCATAAGTGTAACAAGTTTTCTTATCATGATACTAACCCTCATTTTACGATCTTATATAGCCTCAATATAAGTCCATAATTAACCTTAACTTGTCTTATGTATTTCTTTAACTTAAACATATTAATGAAAACCATAAAAACCCTAATTAAACCCATAATCATTTTTAAACACCCCAAATAAGCTTGATACAATATTTTTCTCATCCTTTTTTTAGTATATAAAGTTAAACAACCACATGTATATAAGTATACAAAATGACCATTACAAGTGCAAACTTCATTTTCATGAATAAAAACTTAAATGGTGATTCAACTAAAATAGATATAACATATGCATATCAATGAAAGTTTACAAGAATATAATAAAGAGTTCTAGTAGACCTTAGGATGTGTGAAGATGATGATAAACAAATGCTAAACCCTTGTTTAGCCCTAGAAATCCAATATTGATAAGAAAACCCTTGTTTCTTAATAAAAACCCTAAGCTTTCGCTTTCTTGATTATTACTTTTAAATGGTGACTTCACTGGTTGAAACACCTTAGAATATCTTAGAATGATGTGTATAAGGAGTGTATAGGTTGTGAATACAATTTTGTATGGATTGTGTTCGTCTTTGTTTCTTGCCGAGAGAAGGTAGAGAGCAAGAAGGGAGTTTTGTGATTTTGCTACACAATGTTTTATGCATTATTGTTAACCTTGCTATTTACTTTACATATAATAACTTGGTCAAGGATAAGTGTAATAGTATTCAACAAGACATAATCCATGTCTTAAGGAAAGTTTGTAGGTCAAAGGAAACAAAGGATGGCTAGATTTAAAATGCAATGTGACGTACTCTTGACCGAAAGAGAAAAAAAACAAGTTGCTAGTAAAATGACTCCTTTTCTTAACTCATTGATGTTGTGCCGTGTGATTTAGGGGGGGGGGAATACCTTCTAGATGAAATTTTACTAGTTAACAATATACATGAAGACATATTTAAAAGTTACAACTTATAACTTTTATTTAAGAGTTGCCAACTTGCATGAATTTGTGCATTGATTTACTTCCTAGTATACAAAGTGTAAGTAACCTTTATTTAGCTAAATTTTAAATAATCTTTAGCTATTGGGTAAAATCGAGGGTGTTTGTTGAAGCGTTAATAAATTAACGTGCTTCCGGTTACGCTTAAACGTACATTTATCGATAAACGTATTTAACTTACGTAACCAATAAAATAAATGAACGACGACCATAATTATCATTAAAATAATTATATAACACATGATTGATGTAAACGTTTGATGGTTTGATGCCCGTTTACATTAAACGATAATATTTGGCGTACGCGATTTAACCTATCGCTTGTGATTTAAAGTAAACACGTACATTACAAAAGGTACATTGCGGATTTATCGACGTCGTCAATGACTTGAAAACACAGGGTGTTATAATACTTGGATAACCAATCCATACCGATGTCAACGTCGAAGCTATCTAGTTTAATCGGCATAAGATCAATTTTGAAAGGTTGGTTTAACAAGGTCAGAGTTGCACCCTGAATAACGGTATTATGAAATAGCGAGGTATAACGGGATTATAATTGTATTATATCATGAACAACTTGCCTTCATACTTTACATAGTTAAAATTTTACAAGTGTTGTTATTTATACCACACATCCCGTGGTTAGGTTCAAACAAAAACCCTAACTAGAATCTAATCTAGTAGTCTGAGGGTCCTTTGTTTCTGCAGTTCCTGGTCTGATGGCCCACTTTGTTACAAGTCTGACATCTGACAGTACAAGGTCATGTGTGATGTAGAGTGCATCTCTTACACAAAGGATGGGGTCCAACATACCCACGGTTTTTAGTTGGGGTAGCAGCATAGGCCCTGAAGGTTTCCTGCCTTCTATTCTGTTGTTGGTGGTGATCATTGTTGTGGTTGTCATTGTTGTTGTTACGGTCATTTTGGTAGTTGTTGTTGTTGAAGGTTCTTCTATCATCAAACTTTCGTTGTGAATCCATTGGTTTCACATGCACAGACTTGTGTCTTGTTACTTGATCCATTAACCTTTGGGTTATGTTAATGGCTTCCTCCAAAGTTTGAGGCTTTGAAGCGGTAACATTTCCTTCAATACTTCTGGGTAATCCTCCGATGAAAGCTTCCATGAGTTTCTCGGTGTTTGGCACCATAGTGGGACACAAGGTTGCCAATTCCTGGAATCTTCTCACATATGTCTTGAGATCATTCCCCTTCCATCATCATGATGGTAAAATTCGTTTTTCCATCTTTTGGACCTCAAATTCGGGACAAACTTCGTTTAACTCAAAAGCTTCCTTGAATTCAACCCAAGGTAATCCTTGTAAGCTTCTTGCTATCCTAATAGGTTGGATAATGCAAAAGAATTCCCACCAGGATAGAGCTTCTCACATTAAAGTACTCATTACAAACTTTACCTTACAGCCTCGGTACAATTTGCGACAGAAGAACACTGATATTATTCGTTCAAACCAGCTGATAAATGTCCAACAGCTCCTTCTAACTTTGAAGTTGATAGGTTGGCAGCTCATGAACTCTTTGTAGCTACACTTTCTTGCTACATGAGCTTTCTCTTTCTTTCTCCGTGTTCCTAATTGGTATAGGTCGCAGGGCATTTCGCATTGTGCTGCTTGTGCTTCTAGAGCCACGGCAACACTGTCAGCAACTAGTTTCTTAATGGCAGCCTGAGTCATGGGTGGTGCTGCAGATGTTGATGTCCTCTTGGGAGCCATTCTATCAACATTTGTAAGACAACACAAAATAAGAATGATATCACAAGTCATTGTTAAAATTTTCATACATAGTGGTATTGAAATCATTTGACATATTGTATGGATTATTATTTTGATACAAGTTTTAACAAAGTAATACACATCCTTTGGTATTACATTGCAAGATATAACAAAAAAAATTGGAATTTAAGATTTCTAGGAATGAACACTTAAACAAGCATCTGACTCATTAGATTCCTCTGGGACTGGTTCACTTCCTAGTGGTCGTGGTATGATCCATAATGAGTTATCTAACTCTGCAAAGATAGACTCATCAAAGGGATAATCTGGTGGTGGTGTAGTTGACCTAATCGGTGATGAAGATCCTACTGATGAAGATGGAGATATTGGAATGGGTGATTCAACAGGAGTCTCAGTATCTTTAGGTGGTAGAATCTCTTCAGGAGGAAAGAAATCTCGAAAATCAAATATTGGTGATAGTGGTAATATTGAAAATAGAGGCAAAATAGTCGGTGGAGCAATAGGAGCTTGTGGTGGGTTAGGTGGTTCATTAGCACTAGCATTATATGCTTGCATATATGGATCATCGTGAAAAGGTGAGATGGCTAGCGAGGCCAAAAGATACTTAGATAAATTATCTGAAGGTTCAGGAGAGATGTTTCCTGGTGAGACTGGGAAATAGTCTGGTGAAGTCGGAGTATAGTCCAGAAAAGATATAGGAAAAAGAACCTCAAGATCGGAAGTAGGAATGGATGGGAGAAGACCATCACTCGTTAACAACCCAACGGATCAAATAACAAAAGTTTCTTTATATAATAGTATAATAGTTATGTTATCTTTAATACTATTTCGGAAGATGTAGTAGGCAACGAAGACTTTCATGGAATGAAAAAGAAAAGTAGTTTATAGTTAAGTTAAAACCCTTGTTCTCTATAACCATGGCTCTTGATACCAATCTATAACACCCTCATTTTTGACATATAGCAGCGAAAGCTAATCTGGGGTATTATTTCATAGTACAACAGTCATAATCATAGAAAACGACTCAAAAGAGACGTTTTTGGAAAATTTAGTTATCATTCATTATTTCATCAGAGTTTTTACAAACAAAGGTCCCAAAATCTACATGAAAACATAAAGTTTGAATGATAACAGTTTAGCCATCTTCAAGTCCGTGCCACTCTGTGCCATAAGATGCTCAGTTACCTGAGATAAACATGCTAAAAAGGTCAACACAATGGTTGAGTGAAATTCATAGGTTTATGTTAAACAGTTTGAATACAAGTCATCATAACAGTAGGTTACGTTGTTATACACCCATAAGTGTAATAATTGCAATGAGTACAATTATTATAGAAAACAGTGTTATTGCCCTAAGCTCATGATATCAATACGTTAACATGGAAATCACCGTAGTGACATTGGTTGAGGAACAAATGTCCTCGTGGAAAGGTAACTTGCCAAAGTTACCCATTATAATCAAATATAGTGCTATTGGTACCAGAAAGTATAGAATACACACCAAAGGGCAGCGTCACAGAAGGAAATCAGTCCCAAATAGATCTATTCACAGCATTCGCGCTTACTCCGAAAAGTAATTAACGGTTCATGATAGTGGGGTCTTAATGGCAAAAGTAAGGACTTAGGCAATAATATATCAGAATAGCATACAGTTGGAAAAACACTCGTATTCATGGTTTATAGCATGTATCCCCCTCGCGGGTTTATGAAAACATTAGAAGATTTAAAATGCGAGGCTATGAACTCACCTTAACAGGGGAAATCTGATTGATGGCAAAAGTATATCAAGTGAAAGTAACAGCTACGTCACGCAACCTGGGTTAATATGTCAAGTCTTAGTGTGATGGTTTATGTTTCAAAACTTTATAAATTTTAACGTATTACTTTGATTTATGGAAATATTGTATCACTGTTTGGGCCATCATAATTCAAAGGTCATGTAGTAAACGTTTGAGGAGCCATGACACTTTAAATCGTAAATCCAGCAAACTCGTCAAAACGTATACCCAAATGAAACTCCTCACATGAAGCTCCCTAGTAACGTGATACTATAAAATTTTAACTTTCTTCAAAAGTTAGTCGATGATAAATTATGTTAAATATATAACGTAATTGTTTTATAATGCGTCGATTGTTGATTAATAACGATAATTGTGTCAGATTTTAATAAAATCGAGTTTTATAATATTAATATATATTTTTTAATTTATATAAAAATATTATATTTTATATTTTTAAGTTTGTAAAAATAGCAATATATACCCTTGATTTATAAACTTTTACAAGTTTAGTCCTTTATATATAAAGTATATATAATTTAAACCTGTAACTTTAGAACTTGGCAAAATAGGTCCTTATAGTTATAACTTTGGAATAATGACATTTTCAGCCTCTCTAGTTATAAATTTTAGAAATTTACGATATATACCCATATGCATGAAAATATTTACAAATCAAGTCCAAAAAGCCATGCAAGCTTATTTTAGGGTTCCAAATGATATTTTCAAGTTATAGCTTATTAGAGTAAGCTAAAATAATATCTTCTAACATAAAAAAAAGTTTATAAAAATGATTCGTTAGCTAGAAAATCAAAATGGGTCGTTTTTAGGGTTTTAATAAAAAACGCATGGGTTTGAGGATTCAAGGCTTTAACAAGAGTTCCTATATGATCTTAAGAGTATTATAAACATTCTAATACATATTATAAGCTTATTGAACAAGATTTTGAGCTTACTTGAGCTAAAATGGGTCAAAATGGGGTTTTCGGGTTCATACGCCTAGTAACGACTTCAAGGGTTCCTTTCTCTTGATTCTTGGCTTCTATTCTAAGCTTGTGGACTTCACTTGACCTTCCTTGATCCTCCTTAGAACTCCATTTGTGTGTGTGATAGATTTTGAGGTGTGATTTAAATAAATGGGGATGTTTGGCTATTTATAGGTGCGAAAACACCTTGGTGGCCAAGTTTGGTGTTTTGATTAGTGTCAAGGCTAGGATAGATGACTAAAGGCATCTATGGTGATGACTCTTGAGGGCTAGAGGTGTAGCTAAGCTTGATGGAAGGTTATGGTAAAGGTAGGGGGTGACGAGTACAAAGAGGTGACAAGAAGATGACAAGGCCAAACTTGGTGGCCAAGGGAGGTGATGGAGGTGCTTGGTTGCGTGCTTGTGACATGGTGGTGATGTCATAGAGGTGCTAGGGTATTTGGTTGGGTTGAAAATGGGTTAAATGAAAAAAAAAGGGTGCCGGGTTTAATGGGTCACGGGTTAGGGAGGTGATGGAGGTGCTTGGTTGCGTGCTTGTGACATGGTGGTGATGTCATAGAGGTTCTAGGGTGTTTGGTTGGGTTGAAAATGGGTCAAATGAAAAAAAGGGGTGCCGGGTGTAATGGGTCACGGGTTAGGGTTTTATGGTTTTTAGATCGAGTTAGGTTTAAGGTTTAGGGTATTTTAGGGTTTAGGATTAAGGTTTAGGGTTTAGTTTTAGGTTTAAAGTAAAATTAGGGTTTTAGGGTTTCGTTTAGGGTTTAGGGTTTTAATTAGGGTTTTAATTAGGGTTTTAATTAGGGTTTTAAGATAAATTAGGGTTTAGGTTTAAGGTTTAGAAGTCATGCATTAAGTTCTTGTACCTTGTTCTAAAGTGGTGGTAAAGTTTAAACATGATTTAGGAGCTTAAATGACCTAATTAGGTTTTTAGGCATATTGACTTGTACATTGAGCTTAAATGAGTTGTACATTAATTTAGAAGGAAAATATATTTCAAATGTTATGTATTGATACTTGTACACATGCTTTAGAGGCTTGCACATTCATTTTATATGTATACATTACATATAATTAGGGTTTTGATATAAACGTTAACGTTTAATGCTTGTTTTGAAATAACATTTTGAAAAGTACGTTAAATGGATAATGTACTTGGTAAAAATGATATTAAGATATAGACTTGACATATTAAGATGTTTACATGATATAAACATAGATAGAATTGGCATAGGTAGGTTGCGTGAGCTCGTTTACTTTAGAGATGCAAGGTACGTTGCATAATGAGATAAAACAAAAAATTTCCCTCTAAAAAGGTGGTATATATATAATAGATGGATATTACAGTGCATCTAATTTAATAGATGGATAATTACATTGATCGAAAATACGGGTTGTTATATATAAATAGATGGCAAAGGCTCCAGGTATGGCTAAGACTCTTACACATAGTTACTTACGCTTTCATACCTTCTCAATACAAAAAAAGCACATACTTACTCTCACGCCAGAGGTGATTCGCAGGGACACCCCCTGTGCCTTACTTAACGTAGTGTTTCCATTTTGTTAACACGGGTTATTCAAGGCTTGACAACTCAACATCCACAAGAAGAACTCTTCGATCTCATCGAAGCATGATCGTGCCCATATTTGCACAATTAATTATGTTCTCAGCGGCTAGAGATGGCGTCACCAGTTCTACACGACACCATCATAACCCACTTCATGACGGCGTCATAACCTTTCATGACGGCGTCAGCTCGCATGACCTAGCACAAGATCTAGAATATTCTCTTTCACGATGGCGTCACAATTAAAACGCGACGCCGTCGCAGCGATTTATCAATATATACAAATCTATTTTTAGGGTTTTAAGTGTGTAACTTTAGAGTAAAAGAAAGGGGCAAACCCTAGTTCGTTTAGCAGCTGTTAAGGATGATTTTAGGGCCTCAAAACCTTATCATTCAATATGTCTTGTTATGTGATTCTTGTTTGTTCTTGCTTTATCTTTAACATGATTGGCTAAACCTTGTATTGTGTTCATTTATGATTGTATGAAACCTAGAATGTAGATCTTAGTGATGTTGCTTCTTGTGATGGATGTGCATGCTAGGCTCTAGAAACCCAGCTTTTATCTATATCGCTGTTGATATGTCTAGGAAAATATGATTGTGTAGAAAGGATACCATCAAGTAACAGTCTTCATACTACCTTGCCCCTTAATATGGTTGATCCACTCTTAATATATTTCAATTGCATTTAATATACTCTTGGGAGTC
>BQNB010025049.1:3388-42046 GCA_026074375.1 Tanacetum coccineum
AGAATGTTAATAAATTCCAAAATCCATTTCGTCGTCCAGTAGCGACAACCGTATTTTTGATTGGTACCGCAGTGGCCCTTTAGTTGGGTATTGGTGCAACATTACCTATTGATAAATCCCTAACTTTAGGTCTTTTTTAAATTGATTCAATTGTGAAATAAAATATCATGACGTATGTATCTAGGAAGCAGTCGCTTCAAAGTGAATTCTCCCTAGATACATCTATTCAATTAAACTATGAATCAAAAAAACTTACAAAATCATAAAAAACAGGCAAAATCGTAAAAACGAACGAAATCGTAAAAAACGGGCGAAATCGTAAAAAACCGGACGAAATCGTAAAAAAACATACGAAATCGTAAAAAATGATGAAAACGTAAAAAAACTGACGAAATCGTAAAAAAAAGGACGAAAACGTAAAAAAGAGCGAAAACGTAAAGAACCAGGTGAAAACGTAAAAAAAAGACAAAATCGTAAATAAACGGACGAAATCGTAACAAAAGGACGAAATCGTAAAAAAACGGGCGAAATCGTAAAAAACACAGGAGAAATCGTAAAAAACGGGCGAAATCATAAAAAACGGACGAAAACGTAAAAAACGGACGAAAGCGTAAAAAACGGACGAAAACGTAAAAAAACTGACAAAATCGTAACAAAACGGACGAAATCGTAAAAAAAGGCGAAATCATAAAAAAACGGGCGAAACGTAAAAAACGGACGAAAACGTAAAAACAAGCGAAAATGTAAAATAAACTATTAAATAAATAAGATTCGCTCATCCACCTCTATATAATATTATGAGAGACCCAATTAGACCCAAGTTTAACCAATTGGCAAAAAAATACCCATCACATATTTTTATCTCTGCCCGTAATACCCACTTATTTAATCCATAATTTTTTGAGTTGCCCAAATAACCCAATTAAAATAAAAGATAATACCCATTTAGCCTATAATGTTCAAAAAAAAGGTCCGAGTAATCCAAGTTAAGATATATGGGTTGATTTGCCACCTCTACTAACCTGCAATTGGTGGTGGGGATTTAACACAACGCTGCTGCAACGCGCGAAAAAAAACCTTCATTTCAACAATTAGATATTACTGTACTTAATGTCATGGACTTCGGCAAGTGTGAACCTACTACCGTTTCCTTATTTTTGTGTGAAATATGTGGAAAATAGCCCTTTTTCACGGATTTTCTCACGGATTTTACCGTTGGAATACCCTGTTTGTGTCGTAGTGTAAATTTTACATAAAAATGCCCATAATCTTTTCCATTATATATATATAACTAAAATGATCATATTCAACAACTTAACACAGCCAATGTCGTTCAATAGAAACTCTTTGGATGATCTCCAGCCACCTCTCCTCCCTCTAACAGAAACTCACATCACCACGGAACATGGACAACCGCCACTCTAGCTGCTCTCCGTTGACCAAATATTAACCAAATATTGTGGCGAGTTTGGGTTTTGGCAGTTGACACATTTTGTCCTCACATGCATGGCTTGGGCGCTAGATGCCTTCCACACAATGGTTATGATTTTTGCAGACCGTGAACCTGGTTGGACTTGCGAACCAGGTTACGTATGTGCATGGGATACTGATATAAGCGTTTGCGGGCTTCAACCAGGTTCATGGCGGTGGGATGGTGGTGAAGGGCGATCAACAGTGACTGAGTGGGGACTGGTGTGTGGACAAAAATATAAGGTTGGGTTGGTTCAAGCTTTGTTCTTTGTTGGCTCCATGATAGGTAACACAACCAACCCATGCATATTATTTTTTGGCAAATCTATGTGATTTTCACTTTAAACCGTTTACAAGAGTACGTCAAATACTATACCCTGATTATGTTCATTTAGGTCGTATGTTCAGTAGCATTGATAATGATCAATTATAATGTTAGTTGATCTTATTTTGCAGGATGTGGAACATTTGGTCATCTCTCCGACTCGAAATTGGGAAGAAAAGGATCACTCATGATCGTATGCATTATGAACATCCTTTTTGGCCTTTTGACATCTATCTCACCCAACTACCCCACCTACGTCCTCCTCCGCCTACTCACTGGATTTAGTAGTGGTGGAGTCGGCATTTGTGCTTTCGTTCTAGCCACTGAACCCATTGGCCCAACTAAGCGTGGTATTGCTGGAATGTCCACCTTCTACTTTTACTCACTCGGTATTGCCCTTTCATCCGGCATAGCTTACATATTTCAATCATGGCGAACTCTTTATATTGCTTCTTCCGCACCCTCCATCCTCTTCCTTACTTTAATCATCCCTTTCATGTCCCCTCGTTGGTACCTAATTCGGGGTAAAACCGATAAAGCAATGAAAATCATGCACAATATCGCCAAATCAAATGGCAAACACCTTCCGAAAGGTGTCTACCTTGTCCTAGATGAAGAAGCCAAAAGTAGTCATGGCAAAGGTATGGAAATTAGAACAAAAGAAAGCGTCAGTGGGTCGGTCATAGATGTGATCAAGGCACCAGTAATGAGAACACATTTATTTCTCTTAATGGGGATCAACTTCACATGCTCGATTGTGTACTGTGGGTTAAACTTAAACGTCGTAAACCTTAAAACTAATCTTCATCTCAGTGTTCTCCTCAATGCTATTGCAGAGATGCCAGCGTACCTTTTGACATCCATCTTAATAGACAGGTTTGGGAGGAGGCCATTAGGTGTTGCAACACAATGGTTTAGTGGGGTATTTTGCATTATAGGCAGTTTATCGAGAAACCAAGGGAGTTGGCAACTATTAAGAATGTCGTGTGGGGTTTTGGGAATATTCGGGATTGCGGGGACTTAAAATTTGTTATACATATACGCGATGGAGTTGTTTCCAACAGTAGTTAGAAATGCAGCACTTGGATGTGCAAGGCAAGTCGGACAATTAGGAACCATACTCGTACCTTTCGTGGTAGTTATGGATGGTGGGTATTCCTTTATGGTGTTTGGGGTATGTGGGATTGTGGGAGGGATCCTTGTGTTTTTCCTGCCGGAAACATTAAACAAGCCGTTATATGACACCATGGATACAACAATAGATAAAGAGAACGAGTCTCTATTCATGCGAAAAGGATGGTGGAATGGAGATACCAAAAAAAATCCAGTACAAGTTTCTTCATAGTATATTCTGGTTATGTTAATTTCATGTTTATGTTTGATGATAATATTTCAAGTATGTTATAACTAAAATGGATCCACTAAAAAGAGAATAAAATAGAAGAATGAAAAATGTTTTTAACCACACATTTGAAATAAAGAATGAGAATTTCATTAGAGATGCTTCTTTATTTTATAGGTGGATCTGAAATGTGCGGCTGTGATTTTTCTCATCATTTATTTCACTTTTATTTGATCCTATATACAGTAATTCTTAGGAACTTTATTATACAAGTTGAAGCAGTTGTGGTGATAAAAGTATGCATATTTGTTCCTATCTTTTATGGTAAAGATGGGGTATGTTTCTTGATGCTAGTGAGTTAGTCAAAATTATATGCATAGTAGTTCATTTTGTTATTGTAAGCTACACCATATTTTGGTTAAAAACAGAACTTGTCTTCTTTGTTTTTCAGCAAATCAATTTTAATTACTTTGAATCCACTATCAAGTGGTCGGCTGATGGAGCAACTATGGTACAACTTTAATTTCGGTACAACATGCAAGTGTTAATGAGAAAGCTACATGTATCAGACTCTCAATTCATGTCATTTTGTAGATGCAGTTCACAGCATATTCGTGGTGGGCTCTCTAAATGAAGGTACTTTTTTATTGCAACGCGTTGACAGAAGTTTTCAACAATGTCTCTAAAGCCTGGTGCAATGAATGCCTACAAGTTGCAACCTTCACTGTCTGAAGATGACTGATATCTAACTCATAATAACAGCAAAGAACGTGTTGTTTAAAAAATTGCCAATAGAAGCAATTCTGAATAATGGTCCACTTCCAATTACGTCATCAGTCAGTAGTCGCAATTACCATGTCATGTGTTGCGAGTCCGCAACCCTTCTTTATGATATGAATTACTAAAGGCTCATAGAATATGACGGGAGCCATCTTGCTCAACAAGATAGGCATTCAAATGAGAACATAAAAAGGTTTCAACCACTTGCAGGTTTAAACCAAGTTTCTAAACATGCTTGGCCGAAATGTAAATTATATGAGTTTATGGATAATATAATAGTATGAGTTTATACTTTTTAAGATCAATCCTGTCAACTAAGAAAATGTTACTTGGAAACACACTAGATATAACAGCCTTATAAACAAAAAAGGGGGCGGGATTCTAAAATGCTAACCTTTTTTTTTTTAACGGCAAATGGAATTTTATTAAAAAAGGGCTAGAAAGAAACTAGCAGACGATATACACGCAAAAACGATCCAACAAACAAAGAACGAAAAGGAACAGAAAAACTCTAACGAAACGAACTCGCAAAACAACCAAAGGCTATTAGAATAAGAAAGATCCCACCATGGCGCCAACTGAATTAACTCCCATGAACGAAACCGAACACCCGAGGCATCATACCAAAAAGCGATCTAACCGGCATCCTTTGTTTGTCTCGATAAGGCATTATGAAGAAGAATAGCTTCTTTAACGTTGTCATAATAACTCCAAATCTGAAGATCGCTAGGAAAATAATCTTTCCACGAACGTAGTTGCGCGAGAGAGAACAACCCGTGTATATTTCCATTGGGGTCTCTATAGCTCCATCGTTTATCAGAATCTATCTCGTCACTAGTTAGAGGACCAATATAATCAATCCACGAAGAACCAGACTCAACAGCAATATTTAAATCATTACCCGGGGGTGTAGATGGAGGCGCAATGATGGAGTCTTTTTCAGGAGCAATAACTGGCGTAACATCCTCATTATCATCAGTGGTAACATTACCACAATCACCCTGAGAATGAACTCCAAGAATCTCACCAGCATCATCTTCCAAATTCTTTTCCATGCAATCCTTAATACACCCATCATTATACAAGACCGAATCATCACGAATCTCGCCTTCTTCAAAGGAGTCCACAAGATCACTTTCCACCCCACGAACATCCTCCTCTCGCAAAACCCGACTAGAAGGCGACACCGAATCATTGTTAACATTCTTAGGGGAATCTGAATCACAACTATCGACATCCAAATGCTCCTCATTTTCCAAACTTTCATCCAAACTAGGACCCTCTGCATCCTTCCTTTCCAGAGGATTAGACTCGGAATTGACCTCCATCGATTCAATATTGGGCGCCCAATATGCAAACTCAGTAGCGATAATACGATAAGTCCGATTACGATATGAAACTATAAAGGACTCTATCACACGATGTAAAGACTCTGTAAGGACACAAACCTTCCCATGAGACATTGGTCCATCACTTACCATATCCGTAAACACGCTGCTTCCCCACCGACCACCCAACTTCTTATAAACCTCTGGAGCCCATGATGCCAATGGCAGACCCACCAGGTTTATCCAAACACATCTTTCATCTGGAATAAAATCGTGAGAAACATCTTTGAACTCCAAAAATATCTCTTTTAACGCCTTTGAAGTCTTGACGCTTTCCACTTGATCCATAGAGTCGAATTCCAACCAAACCCAACGTCCCCCAACATATCTAAGACCAACATCATCGAATCCCTCAGAAGACATATGTTTTAGAAGCTCTGAAATGACAATTAAATCTTTAACTTTAGCAAGAATACTACGCTCCATACCATCCAAATCAATAAGAAATTAACTAGTTTCAGGACTGTAGAACATATTACTGTTTAGACCATATTACTGTTTAGACGTTCTTCGGCTGTGTGTATGAAATGATAATCAGAGTTCCATTAAATGAATCTCAACCTATATACATAAATATATTCGTTTTTGACTAGTATATTTGTACTTGAACAAAAATTCTCACAGGAGACCACTAACAGTACAATCTCAACCTATATAAGCCATATACAACACATTATATAACCAAGCATAACTTTTTTTCTTGACTCCATGTGGGATTCAAAATTGTTTTCACAAAGTTACACAATATATATTACCGTGGCTTAAGTTAAAGTAACGGATTAGAATCCTCTCAAGTTGAGTCAAACATGATACATCATGTTCATCAATCACAAATTAGTTAAATGTGTACAACTTTTTCTTTTAATGAAAATCAAGGGCCCACTTATTTATTTCCCCTCACAAAAACATAACATGGACAACTGTTTGACCACAACTTGAGAGAATCTTTTTCCTAAAGTAACCCACTATCCCCTTTTCTATTTGTTTTAGCGTTTGAAAATGTTTATCTTACTGTCACATGTGCGCCATATCAACTTTTTCATATTTAACTTACAACCAACTAATTTACTCAAAACACCCGTATCAGTAATCTAAATTACACTTTTGGAACCCAATGCCCAACTAAAACACAAAACCCACCAAAAAACTAATAAAAAAACAATAGACCATACAAAGGGCTCGTTGGTTTAAATAACGGAGAAAGTCGAACGTTCACAACCAAACTTAACTTTTACGAGTTAGTGCATCGTGCACAACCTACTTTATCTTGCTGTACTTGGAGTTCAAATGGTTTCACGTGGTGGCCTAACAAGGATGAACTCGTAACTATACCCTTGGCTCTTACAAGCACAGGTACCAAATGAATAAACTCTCTAAAGAAGCTTAAATAAACAACCCTAATGACATTAAAGGGAGAATTTCATATATATCCCTCTTTTGGTTGGAAGTTACATATATATCCAACCCAACTTAAAAATTACATATATATCCAATCTAAAACTTAAAATTTCATATATATCCCTCTTTTGCTTCAAAATTACATATATATCCCATCTAACTTAAAAATTACATATATATTCAATCTAAACTTAAAATTATCATATATGTCCAAATACCCAATTTAAATTAAAACTTTAAAATACATATTAAGTGCTCCATTAAGTGCTCAACATATATTCCTTATATATATTCTATGGAAATGGACAAAAACATAACTGAACTATGGATACACAATAGTATCTACATATGTGTTCATTGATTAATACAAAATGTTGCTCATAAGACCTTAACACAAAATGTTTGCTGCCCAAAACTCCATAAATGTCACACATGTGCGCCATATCAACTTTTTCATATTTAACTTACAACCAACTAATTTACTCAAAACACCCGTATCAGTAATCTAAATTACACTTTTGGAACCCAATGCCCAACTAAAACACAAAACCCACCAAAAAACTAATAAAAAAACAAAAGACATAACCAACGGCTCGTTGGTTAAATAACGAGCAAGTCAACGTTCACAACCAACTTAACTTTAACGAGAAAGTCAACGTGCACAACCAACTTAACTTGGCGTAACTTGGGTTCAAATTGGTATCACGTGAGCCTAACAAGGATGAACTCGTTACTATACCCTTGGCTCTTACAAGCACGGGTACCAAATGAATAAACTCTCTAAAGAAGCTTAAATAAACAACCCTAATGACATTAAAAGACATGCTCCTCGATATTTTAAATGATAGAAAGTTATAGAAAATATAGAAAATATTAAGAGCATATATAAATGATCAAATTGTTCCAACAAACAATTAATAACACCTTATTTCTTTACTCCATGTGGGATTGACAACTTAATTAATTCCTACATTTGTACAAAGATATTGTTAGGAGGACATAACCCCTTTTAATTTGTTGCCACATTGCAATAGAGAGATAATAACAACTTTTATAAGTGTTAATCTTGTATATATGTGATTTGTTTACTTAATGTTTTAGCACAGCTTATTTATATTTTTTCTTTCAGACCATCAAAAACAATAATCATAGTGTGCACAACCTGATGACGTATAGTAGGTATACCAAGCCTCCGGGCTTGGGTCACACTGCCACTTGGGCTTCTGGGCCCAATGTAGCAGTCATGGGCCGAAACTAAACCCAATCCGGCACTGGTAACGGCCCGGACACATCAAAACGGACGAGGACCCAACTATAGGCTACTTTCGTCCGCGGAAAACACACGCATCCGTACACACGATTACTGCGGAACCTTGCCCGACAAGGGACCCACTCCGACCACTAACGAAACAAACGAAATATTAGGAAACCCTAATATTTCACTCGCTTATAAAAGGGACCCTCTGACACAATGAACAATATGATCTTCTCACTCTACATACATACACTTTCTCTCTCTACATGTTTACTTACTCTCACACCGAAGTCTAATCGTGGGGTCCGTCCCCACGGTAAGGCTAACGGTTTTCATTTAATTATGCAGGAAATCATCTCACCTCTCTTGCTCTAGTACAAGATCTGATACCCAAATCATTCGAAGGCCCGACCCAACGAAGGATTTGAGCCATGTTTTAAGCCCGACACTTATTTTGTACTAACAAGTGGCGCCATCCGTGGGACACTAACACAACCACGTTTTCTAAAATACTCATCATGAGTACTCGCGAACAGCACACCCCAACCATTCCTACGTCCGCCGTGCGGAACACCGGAGGAAGAAGTGGCCCGCAAGGTCTCGAGGAGCCTACGTCTGACGAGGTCCTAAGAGAACTGTGCGACAAAAACTACCACCAACTGTTGCCGCTCATCGCTGAAAAAATGCAAAAAGAAAAAGAGCAGCAAGATAAGCTCAACGCAGTAAAGGCACGCCTACTCTACGGTGACGAATCAGAGAAATCTAGAAATCACGACACTCGAATAGTCGCATTACTCTGAATCCAAGTCGCCAACCTACAGGGCACAAACCGAGAAGGAGGCATGGATGTAAAAGAACTACCGAAGCCGTCACCAATTGCCAGTGTCTTCAGAAGACTAAGATGAAACAAACCTCCTTCACATGGGCCCAGGCCGCGAAAGGAGGGTGGTGTATTCAATAGGTTGTGGGAAAAGAACAAAGCGCATCCGCACATTCTGACAGCCGCCACCAGAGTTCCCATGCGAAGGGAACCGAGGTGCAACTAAAGAAGCATCATCACAGGGGTACATTGCCCCGAGGAAACAGCAGATATTCGGAGAGTAAAGACAGCGAGGGAGGTCACTGGAAATCCAAATCAAAGAGGCACAGGTCAAACACCTACGAAGATGATCTCTCTCAACCTTGGACATATGAGGAAAGAAACTCTTTCACACCTCGGATCTAGAATTTTGATTTCCTAAGGGCAAGGATGCCTAGCCATGTCAAGACATACGACGGAAGCGGGGATCCAGAAGACCACTTAAAGCTATTCCAGTCTGCTGCAAAAACAGAGAGGTGGGCAATGCCAACGTGGTGGCATATGTTTAACTCAACGCTCACTGGAAATGCTAGGGTCTGGTTTGACAAGCTCTCAAAAGAATCCATTGATAGCTATGAAAATCTAAGAGCACCATTCAGGAAAATTTATCTCCAGCAAACAAAACACATCAAGGATCCGGTGAAAATACACCATATCAAGCAAAGATATAGAGAATTCACGGAGGACTTTATGGAAAGATACAAAGCAGAAGTCCTGGACGTGGAAGGAGCGCCGGAATGCATGAAGATCTCCGGATTCATGCACGGGATAACCCACCCTGAGTTGATCAAACGTTTATACGAGAAAATCCCGAGATCAATGGACGAGATGTACAGGGTGACTACGTCTTTTCTGCAAGGGGAAGTCGCTGCGTTCAGTCATAGTCGGAAAAAAGCACCCGCGCTGTGGAGGCAACCAGAAGAAGGAAACAAGCCAAATTTCAAAAAGGGTTTCAAAAACAAGCAAAGGTCGAATCGGAAGCCAGATAGGTTTTCACTCCTTACGAAGACCTCGAAAGAAATTTTCGCTTTAAAAGGAAAATTCAAGGCTCCACCGCCAATGGTAACTCTTGCGGAAAAAAAGGATCCAAACAAGTACTGTGAATTCCACGCCGATACGGGGCATAGCACGGACGAATGCATGCAGCTGAGGAAGTAGATATACGAGATGATCAAGTCAGGTAAATTGTCGTAATTCATCAAAGAATTAAAACAGAACGACAAGCCACTATTTGTACAAAGATATATATTACCGTGGCTTAAGTTAAAGTAACCCACTATTTGTACAAAGATATTGTTGGGAGGACATAACCCCTTTTAATTTGTTGCCACATTACAATAGAGATATAATAACACCTTTTATAAGTGTTAATCTTATATATATGTGATTTGTTTACTTAATGTATTAGCACAGCTTTTTTATATTTTTTTCTTTAAGACCGTCAAAAACAATAATCATAGTGTGCACAACCGAACCTAGGGGTGTTCGGATGGTCGGGTTTCGGTTGACCGGAGTTATTCGGTTCTTCGAGAATAAAACATACACCCTAAATCCAAACCAAAAATTAACAAAACCAAACCATGCTACTAACTAAAGATGGATTTGAGATTATCACTCTCCTGGACCAATAATTAAAACGTAACTCTAAACCTCAAGGAAGGAATCTTTAACTAACCTATTATTATTTTTCTTCTCCGCCTTCATTTAATAAGCAACTTATTATATAGTGCGAGAATTAAAACGACTAACTAGTTAGTGGCTAACATGGGTATCCACTACTCTTTCCTTAAGGCTTGAAAACAAAGACATGAGAATAATGGTTTAGTGACTTCCTAAAACAAACTGACTCATGCATGGAAGTAACAACTTCAATATGAAACGTGAATTTATGCATAATTGATGGAGACAAGGTTCGTTCTTCTTTGGACTTGGTCTTGTCATGCACGTATCAATACTACACGCCTTAAAACGAGCCTTGTCCTTGAATCTCATGGCTTTATCCCTCGTGTCACGTGGCTTCCAAGGTGGCGTTTGTTTTGGAGAAAAACAAACTTGGGTGGTGGACATTGATGACCATGATGACATGTATCTGTGCAACGAAATATCGCTAACATGTCATCAATGATAGTGGAAACATCGTAATTCTCATGAAGGTTGGTTTGATAAAAGATGGCTATATCATGTCGGAATTTTGGTGTTTTGCGAGTCAGGTAGGCATGCAAATTGGACAACATGGAAATGGATGTTTGAGATTGTTTGTCGACTTTGTTTTCGATCTTGGTTATAGATGAAGTGGAAGCGGTGAGAAAAATGAGCCACCCAGCCCCACCCCCATTTGACAGTAGAATTCTTTTTGTCGGAGACCCATTCACCGAACTACGTGAATATCTTGAGAGGAAAAATGGACAAAACATGAATGACATATTTATCCGAATATAAACATCATCATTAAAATAATGTTAGGTTCATATCTCATCCTATCCCTTTTATTATAACCCTTATTTAACATCTCCCCCCCAAACCCCCCACAATCAACACACCCCCAATTCCCATTACCACCCCCAACTACCCAAACACAACACACAAAAGAATCAATAGAAATCGGTATCGTAAAACCATTTATAGTTTCGAAGAGTATTTAAGTCATCTCCTAGATTATAGCGCTCATAAGCCCTTTTCTATAGGATTAGGCTTATGAAGCTTCATGCGCTTATTCAAAACTTCTATAAGCATTTGTGTGACAAACACGACTTATATATTAAGCTAGCTTATTTTAAATGTTCAAAGCTGCGAAGCCTATAAGCCCTATGCTACCAACACTTTACACAACGAACAACTAGTGGCTATCAGACTCCAAAAACTCATCCTCAATCTATTAAAGAACTTGTAAACCGATTGCACCATCCATTAGCAATACCGTTAATTGACAAAACCATAGCTCAGGTCTCACCGTCAGCTTCATGCACGAGAGCTGATACGCTCCACTTCATCTCATTAACCAAGACTTCGAAACAATTAGTCGAAACACCCCAAAAATCACCCCACCCAAACCCAATAAGACCCCCAAATCCATCACCTCACCACCCCCCCCCACTATCCAACCCCACCCACCCCCCCCCCCCCCCCCCCCCACACCCCCACACCCTCCCCCCCCCCCCCCCCCCCCCCCCCACCCCCCCCCCCCCCCCCCCCCCCCCACCCCCCCCCCCCCACCCCACCACCAATACTCCCTATATGGTTTTGTCAAGTTTAACGGTATTGCTAATGATGGTGCTATCGGTTACAAGTTCTTTAATGATGAGGATGAGTTTTGGAGTGTGATGCCGCTAGTTGTTCGTTGTGTAAGGTGTTGGTAGCATAGGGCTTATAGGTGGTTGAACTTTAAAATAAGCTAGCTTATATAATAAGTCTTGTTTGTCACACATGCTTATAGAAGTTTTGATAAGCCATAAGCCTTCATAAGCCTAATCCTATAGAAAAGGGCTTATGAGCGCTTAATCTAGTGAGATGACTTAAATACTCTTCGAAATATAAATGGGTTATCACTCAAAAGCTACAAATATATGTGAATTAATTTGACGTATTTTTATGTAATGTCCAACTAATTCACTAAACAACTTATAAAAATATAAGCTCCAACCCCATCCTTAACCCCAGCCCCGGTTCACAGTGCGAAACATACCCTAAGCAGTAATGATAATGATTATGTTTATATTCGGATAAATATGTCATTTCATTGTTTTGTCCTTTTTCCTTTCAAGATTTATGTTCGGGTGAATGGGTCTCCGACAAAAGAATTCTACATGGCTAGAGGAGTTAGACAAGGTGATTCATTGTCACATTTCTTATTTATTTTGGCAGCAGAGGGGTTGAATGTTTTAGTCAATGACGTAGTTGTAAAGGCATTTTTAACAGTGTGATCGTTGGACAAGAAAAGATTCTCGTGTCACATTTACAATATGCGGACTGATCACATTTTCTTTAGCGAAATGGAGTAAAGCGAAATGCAATTTATTATATACGTAGATGAAAGGGTTTTGAGAAAAGTATCTGGTTTAAGGTTAATTTAATAAGTGTAAGTGCCATGGGGTAGGATTTATGCTGTAGTGGCGAGAAGTGAAGTTGAGAATATGGCGAGATGTATGGGATGTAGTATGGGTGAACTTCCATAAACATATTTGGGATTACCAATTGGCGTCTGTATGAGAAGGGAAAGTTCGTGGAGACCGTTTGTTGAAAAATTCAAAAAACGTCTAATAGATTGGAAAGCTAAAGCGTTTTCATTCGGTAGACGATTGACTTTGGTTAAATCATGGGTAGTTTGCCACTATATTACTTTTTCTTGTTTCGCGTTTCGTCATGTGTGATTCATACACTTGAGAGAATTAGGCGTGATTTTTTTGGGAGGGGTGGGTGATACAAAAAAATGGGGTGATTAAATGGGATTCTGTTATTGCACCATACGAGTCGGGTGTTAAATATTGGGTCTCTTAAAGCTAAAAACTTGGGGTTTAATTGGGAAATGGTGGTGGCAGGCTAGGAACGATCATGAGGCTAGGTGGGTCAAGGTTGTCAAAAGTATTTATGGGGGGAGGGTTGGGGATATGGATGACTTTGTAGGGGTTGGATGGTGGTTGATAGTGGGGTTTGGGGGGATATTGTGAGGGTAGGTCAGGATTTTTGATAGGTTTGGGTTGTGATTTCTTTCCTTTACTAGAAAAGGTGGAGATGGGTCGTGTGTGTCCTTTTGGGATGATAGATGGGTTGGTGGGGTGAGATTGCGAGACTGGTTTCCTAGATTATACCATTTCGATATATGTAAGGCGATTAAGGTGGCGGAGCGGGGGGTATAGGGTAAAGAAGGGTGGAGATGGGCGTGGGATTGGGTTAAGGAGCCGACGGGGAGGGTGGTTGACGAATTGGGTGGTTTAGAAGATTTTTTGAGTCATGTAAAACTAACTTTGAATGGCAAAGACACATAGAATTGGGAGCTAGATGATGACGGCGTACTTTCAGTCAAGAGATTAACATCTATGGTGGAATCAAAATGCTTGAATGTTGGTCTTACAAACTTTGAAGCAATCTGGAACAAACACATTCAATAAAAGATCGACATATTTGCTTGGAGGACGATGCGAGGCAGGTTACCAGTAAAGGATGAATTAGATAAAAAGGGCATTGATTTACATTCAGTGTTGTGCCTTGTGTGCGATAATGCTTATGAATCCATAGACCACGAGATTGTTCTTTGCAGTGAGGTGATGAAGGTTTGGTAGTTGGTGTTTAGGTGGTGGCATCTAGGCAATGTGAAAGCGTTTACAGCATATGATATGCTGAACCATAATGGCGGAGGATGGATGTTATCAAAAAATATAGCTCTTTAGCAAGCGGTTGTTTGGACAACCCGATACTTTATTTGGAGAAATCGTAATTGTCGAGTGTTTGGGAAAAGTTTGAATCTCATATAAATCTTTTCCAAGAAATCCAGTTGAGCTCGTATGAATGGATTACGCGAAGATCGGGCAAATATAAATTAAGATGGGACGTGTGGTTAGTGGATCCAAGATCATGTATTGCATAAATATTTTGTGGAGTTAGAAAGGAGGGTGTTTGGCACCGTGAATGGAATGTATAAACTTGTTGATACATACAAGTTGATGGATATGCATTTGTTAGGCATTTGGTTTGTTGTTCCTGGCTTTTCTTAAATTGGTTGGGTTGTTTGGGTTTTTGCCCTTGCTTGTTGTAACTTTTTGTTGTATCTTTTGCTCAGTTAATGAAATTGCCTTGTTCTAAATAAAAATATCATTGTCCGACTTATGCCTAATATCCGTCACAACATGTATACTTCATAGTTTATAGGTTACCAAGTCATATCAATACAATACTAAAAATGTTAAAAAGTTAGTAGAGTACTTCAATTCGGAAAATAGTGAAAATAGGAAGCTATGTCACACCCCCAAATTTCACTGCAGCGGAAGACTGGATTTGGGATTGTGACTTCATGACGTGAAGAGGACTTGATACGAGAGATAGACCTCTACATGCCAATAAACCAATGCAGACTCCATATTTTCCGTAAGTTAGGACACCTGAGAAAAACATTGCTAAAATATCAACATAAAGTTGGTGAGTTCATAGGTTTTGTTGTTTGATAATAGTGATGAACCACAAGATTTATAAACATAGAAAGAAATATAGTAATCCTATATATCACCGTGAAAAGTATTACTATTTACTATTATCTAAGCTCATGACACCGAAGCGTTAACAAGTACCATCATAGATAAGCCCATGCAGATGTTCAACCCGCGACATCCGTAACTGACTCAAATAAAACTGTGTTTGCTTGACTAATGTCAGTCCAAGACAAACAGGGATGTCAATCCCGATAGATCTATCCATAACATTCGCGCTTACAAGAATTAACGGTTCATGATAAATTGGGCAATATAGTAAGTTGGGTTGAGTAGGAACTTATACCCAATAGTAAATCAGTAAATATACTTGTGTTCAACTGTTAAAAATAAGCAAATGGTTCTCACCAAAAGATGATTTTAAAACTGTAAAGTAGGGCTATGAAACTCACCTTGTCGGTTAATAGTATGGAATTGAAATGGACGTCAAATGTACGTCAAATTGTGGACTCGGTTCAAAAACACCTAAGTAATTATGACAATTCTGAGTTTATATTCTATAGCTTAATGTATGAAAGGAATATATGCAAGTGGGTATCAAAGGCCACTCGTGTTTTACGAGTTTATCGTTTTATGTTTTTAAGAAGTTAGGTACGTATGTGTATCTTTAGAGATGTAGACGTCTAGTTTGTGTGGTGTAGCCTTAAGGTCAAGGTAACTTGATCCTTTTACAGATTAGTTTTAACCGTTATATTTTGATCAAATATAATTGAGGCTTGGAGTGTATGATAATAAAGAAACCTTGTTACAATATCATTGTTCTTATGTTAATTCCTCTATACATATGTTATGTTCAACGTTATTATTAATCCTAGATATAAAGATCTAAATAATCTGAGCTTAAAAGATCATAAGTCCTATCAGGTTATTTAGGACCATAAAGTGGTATCAAAGCTTGTGTTCTGAAACTTTGATCTAGAAGAAACTAACAAGAAGATCTCTTTACTCACAAGAAAGAGGTGGATCTATAAACTGCCCAAACCAATACTACTGCAAAGTTTCCCCTTCTCAAACAGGGTGAATATGATATGTGGAAGCTAAAAATTGAGCAATACTTTCAAGTACAAGACTATGCTCTATGGGATGTGTTATTATCTCAAATTCATCGAAAATCGTTGTTTATAGTTTTCTAACTTTTGAATAAATCCTGTTTCGTTAGCGATATTTACCCATTTCATTTGAGTCTCGGCATGGGAATATTGAAGATATAAACTAAATATAGTATATTATAAAGTTTGGAACAATATGTAACATACAAAAGCCCAAGGGCTAAATACGTTAGATAGATAGTTTATAACCGATTGGCGGTTAAGTTAGTTTAAAGTTAGTTATTTTAGTTTGTTAGAAAAACGGTTATAGAACCGAATAGATGTGTCGTTTGGGTTATACCCATTCGAACAGATACGATGGTTGGTTCACAACCTTTCATGTAGTATAAATAGGACAAACCAACAAACAGAAAACGTTGTAATTCATACTTGCAATTTCATAATAAAGTTCATAGTTATATAAAGATTGTGTTATTGCTCGTTATTATTTACCAACAGTGGCATCAGAGCGGTTATCATTCTTGGGAAAAAGAAGGTTGGTCAGGGTATTGAGATCATTAGCAGGAAGGCGGGCTTGATTATCATTAGCCAGAAGGCAGGATTGATTATCAACAGCGGAATAGCGGGATTGATCAAGATCAACAGCGGAGAAGCGGGTTTGATTGTCAATAGTGGTGAAGCGGACATAGTTGTCATTAGCAGGAAGCGGACGTGACAATTATTTGCTAGGCGGATTTGACTTTCAACAGCGAGGCGGGTTTGATCACATACCCAGAAATTAAAGAAACCAGGATTAGTGGTCTGAAAAAACCCGAGTAGAAAGTAAAATTTTCAATCAGATCAAGATTGGAAAAGGAAGGAAGAATAAGAAAATGGCAGGCGACGGATCCAGCAAAAATAAGAACGAACTTACGAAGGATAATGGAACATCAATGACGTTCCAGTGCCCGGTTCTCAATTCAACGAATTACACGATTTGGGCAGTAAAGATTAAAGCAATATTTAATGTCCATGGAATCTGGGAAGCAGTTGAACCAACAACGGACGCTGAAGTTGATCAAAAGAAAAACAACATGGCAATTGCAATGTTATATCAAGCAATTCCAGAGAATATGGTTTTGCAAATTGCAAGCCTTACTACGGCAAAAGAGATTTGGGAAGCATTAAAGGTTCGACACGTGGGAATTGAAAGGGTTAAGGAAGCACGCGTTCAGACACTCGAGTCAGAGTTTGAATCTTTAAAAATGGGTGCAAATGAACCACTAGATGTCTATGCGGGAAAGATTAGTGAGATTGTTTCACAAGCAAGCAGTCTTGGACATACTTTGGATGAAAAGAGACAGGTTCGAAAACTTCTAGGATCGGTGCCAGAAAAGTTTATTCAAATAGTAGCGGCGATTGAGCAATTTGCGGATTTGAATGAAATGTCGTTTCAAGAAGCCGTGGGGAGACTAAAGGCTTTCGAAGAACGCACAAAGAAGCAAACTAACGAGGAAGACAAGACTGGTGAACTTCTATTTACTAAGGAAGACGCTAAGGAGAAACACCATAAATGTGAGCATTGCGGTTGTGGAAATGCACGCCAGAAAGACTTTGGACGTGGCCAAGGACGAGGTCGGGGGTCCGGGAGAAGTCAAGGTGATGGTCGAGCACAACGGGACAAGAGCAACGTCAAGTGTTTCAAATGCAATGAACTTGGGCATTTTAGCAATGAATGTCCAAAATGGGAAAATAAAAAGGATGAGGCAAATCTGATTCAGTACGAGGATGACGAGCCAACGTTATTATACACCAGTTGCAAATATGAAGACGAAGACCTCATTTAAACTATATTTAGTTTAAGGGGGAGTATTGAAGATATAAACTAAATATAGTATATTATAAAGTTTGGAACAATATGTAACGTACAAAAGCCCAAGGGCTAAATACGTTAGATAGATAGTTTATAACCGATTGGCGGTTAAGTTAGTTTAAAGTTAGTTATTTTAGTTTGTTAGAAAAACGGTTATAGAACCGAATAGATGTGTCGTTTGGGTTATACCCATTCGAACAGATACGATGGTTGGTTCACAACCTTTCATGTAGTATAAATAGGACAAACCAACAAACAGAAAACGTTGTAATTCATACTTGCAATTTCATAATAAAGTTCATAGTTATATAAAGATTGTGTTATTGCTCGTTATTATTTACCAACAGGGAAGACCCAAAGGCTTTGAAAAACATGCTTGTTTCTATACTTCTTTTTGTCTAAAATGTATAACTTAAATCTCATGCAAGTGGTTAAAATATCACATGTTCCATTATAATACAATACCAATAATACATATGGTCTACACCCTTTTTCTGTTTCTATTTTTTTCTGCCTACCTGGTCGTGCCCAACAGTGGGCTTGACAGCCACTGTTGTGGTGCCTACTTTTCTTACTCACGTACGCTTAATTATTTGCCATTCAGTTTTCTTCTTCCCCACATTATATACGCAAGCATGCATGGCTATCTTTCCATTAAACCCGCAAAATGCCCGGCTCGAATACTTGGGGTTACGAGGTCTTTAAATGCTGAGGTTACAAGGACATTTGGTGCGCTGAGCAAACCCAACAGCGGCTGCTGTAGTCCTGTCTTTGCGGCGCAACAGCCACGACAAGGCAGCGGCCTGTGGTGGCTGTTGGCATGCGTTGGTGTTGCGTTTCAGGTCGTAATCGTTTGTCAAGTATAGCGGGATCTTAGTGTGAACCAAAGAGCATAATGGCTTCGCTTTTTACGGGGTCTGTGACGCACCACTACGAGCAAATGGTTCACCACGGTTTGTCTTTTTTACTTGGTCATGCTCACTGTACAAGTCGAGGTCACAACCTAAGAGTTTCTACAACGATTCACGTGAAATCTTAATGCTTATTAGTCCCTTGTGAGCCAACATAGTACATTACGTACGTGTTTAAAGTTATTGCAATTTCCTTTGGCTCGTTTCTAGTTTCTTACGTACAACGTGTTATTTACTAGTGTTACTATGTTTCACTTATTTTATGCATCGCACGACACAACCAGTTTAGATCGCGGTGTCTTACAATTAGAACCTTGCATGGTTCGTACCATGTTAAGTCATGT
Source organism: Tanacetum coccineum (assembly GCA_026074375.1). NCBI lineage: Eukaryota > Viridiplantae > Streptophyta > Magnoliopsida > Asterales > Asteraceae > Tanacetum > Tanacetum coccineum. The sequence goes on from BQNB010025049.1 coordinate 22,559, forward strand.
TACGTCATGCAAAGCCGTGGAGGACCTTATCTAGCTTGCCAAGGCGTTAGACTGGTGTGCCCTTTTTTTATTTTTATGTTTTTTTGTGTTTTGTTTTTTTAATGTTTTTTCTCTTGTGGGTTTTGGGTCGTACGTTGGTTTACAATGTGAGGGTATAATGATGCTAGGGTTAAGCCTAACTTGTGGGGACTACAGAGTTCCAAGCTGCTTGCCAACTGACGCTATGAGGGAAAGATGATGGTGATATAGAGGTCGCACCGCACTGGTTTGCACCTTGTAACCTCGTCCTGTCTTCTTAGCCTTTTGTACCTCATAAGAAAAAATTCTCACTCGAACGTATTGTTTATTCTTGTTTTTTTTAAATTTTTTACGTTGTTGGATTAGCATTGTTCATGCATGTTTCCTCATATTATACTCAATTGTTGGTTTTAGGTTACTGAAATATACATGTGGAATTGCCCTATACTACTATTGAGCATAGTAAGATTTCTAATACTGTAGTTATCATTTTTTTTTCATTTAATTATTTATTAAATATTTAAGGATCTTACTGTGCCTATTCTTCCATTTGATATTGTACCAGTTATTTTGAAAAGTATTTATGTGATAAAGAGTTTTCGTAGAGAAAGTGGGTAGGGTAGAACTTAAATATCCAACCAATAATAATATGATCATATTTTTAAAATATAGGGTAAGGCTTTGTGATGATGGGGATGTTTCATTATTATTGTATATTGGTTTTTACACAACAACACAAACACACACACATCTTTTATATATATATATATATATATCATATATATATTATATGTATATTTATATATATATTATACATATATAATGTATACTTTATTTTATCTTTGTTGAATTCAATTAGAGTTGTTATGGGTATTAATTTGTATGTAGGTGGTCTTATAAAGTGCTACAAGTAAATGGCCTAGTTTCACAAATGTAAAATAAGTATGGTTTTTATCGTTACGCGTTTTAAAATATCCTTTTAGACACAAAGTAATAATGGTGATATTCACGTGTAATTTAAACTTTCCATGACAAAAAGTAATGCATTGACGATCATAAGATGACTTTTCGTTGAAATTAACGGTAAACTTGCAAACTTGCAGTACATGACTTTTACTTAACGCAAAGAGAATCTAATTTTTCTTACGGGGTGCCACAAGCTAATAGAGTTAATTTTCTCTGTAAACAACAACAACAATATTCAATCTTGTTTGTACAAGGTAATTTTAGTATTCGGGTCATGATAATCAAAGATTGCTTGGATAATTCTTGAATCGTGTATAGTTCACTTTCCGAATACAATATTTCGATCCTATTTGTGCCTTGGGTTACACGAAATTCGTATATGGGATAAGACAAGAACACACTCAAATTCTAGGCACAAGAATAAGAGCAAAAACATTGAGAAGATTGTATGTGATGTTATGATTGTTCATGTGATAATGAAAGACCAAAATGGATGTCTATATATAATAGACAATATAACTTTTGGTGAAAAGTCATACCCTTTCATGAATGGTCACACTTTTTAGTTTAAAATAACTAACGTTTAAATAAATTTCTGCGACACTTAATAGCGACAGTTTTTCGTTACTTTTTACAAGAGTCACATCTATTGAATGGTTGCAACGTGTTCGTGACGAATTTTCTGTCACAAACTTTAACATTCATAGTATCCGATATCAAGTTAATTAGTTTATACAAGCGTGCACCCCGCACCTCCTAACTTGTATTAGAACTTAACTTAAGATCCATTTGGTCTCGGATAATCACCATTACATAAAATGTTTGATGACACTAAAATCACCTACAATACTCCCCAATTTTAGTGTAATCCTTGATTTCCTAATTAATCAAAACAAATCAAACTCATGCATAAATGAAAATGTCTTGCGATTGAATTTTCATCTTAGTATACTACACGTTCTAAATATTTAAGAATCGAGGTGTCGTAACGATTGAACCCATCAACCCATTTGAATACTTGAAGATAGTATACACACAAGTTTCTAGATTTCTCCAATGTTTATACTTGATGCTTTACAAGCCATGTGTCCCTATCCATTCGTGAGCATATAGGAAGCCAAGTCCAAGCTTCTTGAGGCGGCAAAACTTCATGCTCATATAGGTAGTTTCTTTTAATCATGCCATGTGTTGCACTTTTTCAAAAGAACTATTAAGAAGATAAATTTCAACATCTTTATCTTGCAGGTCCGAACACATACCTTGAGATGGTAAAACATGTGTTCCAATCTCTAATTGTGAGTTTTCCACATTGAATTCAAGCTTCTAACGTTGTATTAGAAGGGAATTGGGTATCTCACCATTAGAAAATTTAAATGGACTTTTATTTCATCTCTAATTCCGACTTTGTGCACTAAGTCTCAAACGAACCTCTTTGTCAAGTGGTAAGCTATTAATATTTTTGCTATAACAAGCTTTTGACATGGTAGCGTTGACTTTTACCATAAAACAATGTTTATTAACAAGTCCTTCAACCATTACGTTAAATTTAGAACAAGAAAACAACGAATTATAGTGCCATAGTTGAATATGTCGTACAACCTTTTTCTTTGATCACAAGATACGACATTTATACAAAGTGTAAAATCCAACACTTAATTCACTCGTAATCTTCTTGATCAATTATCCAATTGCATCATATCCTTATAACTTAAAGGATCCCCGTTGTATTTTAAACCATAATCCATGGTTTTCGCACAAGTACACAAGTACTCGTTGTACATCAGTCGGTAAATCATTTAAGTATAAACAAATGATATATACCCGACCACCAATTGACTGTCTAAATATACAAGTACCATGTATCACTTTAGACAAGATTATTTGATCAGTTACCCTCATAATTCTTTTGACTACTTTTTCAACAGACACAAATGTTGATTAAAGTATTGCGGAGACATTTGTAATCGCATACAAATAACCCCAATGAGGCACATGTATAAAGTTATACATTATAAGGGTATTCAATTTAGTATGGAACAATATTCATTATCTATGTCCACAATCTGTGATAATAGAAAATAAAAACATTGCCTCAAAATGATGCAATCATAATAATACCAACCCATTAGACTAAAAAGACTTGGTCAACTTTAATGCTTTGTTTACCAGGCAACGGTATCTGAGCCACACAAAGAATTAGAATTAACAAAACTTTGTCGCTTTGTCCTTGAACTATGAAACAATTGAAATATTTCATATACATTATAATTCACGTATCAAGAACAGACTCATCAACATCAATAAAAAGAGCATGACCAAGTACTAACTTGCCAAACACACAATAAATAATAAACTAAATTAAACTCTAGAATTTTAAGATACACCACCAACAGGCCCAATGTGGTTCTATATTTTTTTAAGAAAGGCAAGTTAGTTGTTAGTGATTCGAGCTCACATTGATATCCAATTGGGCAGTATGCAAGACTCGAACCTTCGTCTTAGGGGATAAACCTCACTCCTTTTTCGCTCCTGAAGGAAAACCCCCACGGCGAGGCTTGAACCCAAGACCTCTCGCATGTGGTAACAACCTCCCCAAGGTTACCCATGGTAAGGGCCGTCTTTAAAGGAGTGCAAGAGGTGCCATTGCACAGGGCCTCCACTTGACGAGGGCCACCAAATCATGCACTTCTATTATATATATGCACGATACGAGGCTCAAGATTAAATAGTCCATGCACTATTAATAAATATGTAATTTTTTCTATGGTTAATGGAGCCTTTATTTGTTAATGGCACGGAGCCACCGATATCAATGAGACGACCCTGCCCTTGGTGGCCATCTGAGATGGTTCCAATGTGGTTCTATATTATCAAAGTCATACGATTATGTGATCATGAAATAAACATTCCAAGATGATGACCAACAAAACTTATGTTATCAATAAGGCCATTGATTCACAAAACCGTTTATACAACAAGTAAAACAACCTTTATCATTCATGCATGTAAATGATCCTATACAATTAAATTGAAGATTTCATTTCAAGACAATGATCATGCATTCCGCACATTTAACTTATCAGTTTCATATCATTCAAACATCTATGAAATATGAAAACCTGATTCCAAATATGATATCCGTCATCGACAATCCGCAAATGCCAAACATCAATTATACTAATTGATGATTACAATTAAACATATATACCAAGTTAAAACCATTCACAAAAAGAATTTGCATCAAAGGAACAGAGACCTAAATTTATGAGTGGAAAACAACAACTTACTTTGCGGGAAAGTAACCGTCAATCACGGTTATATATGACCACCAATTTAAAATTACCGGTAAACTCCGCAAATTGTTATTTGATCATGCATAATAAACACTCAATTTTGTCTTTTTATAGCCTCCTATGCATGATTCTATATTACCATCGTTAAATTTCACGCAAACATACGTATGAATAGAATCTATACAACTTCTTGGTTTACATAACAAATAATTTATGTGGTTCTAACAAATTAACATATCAGAATCATATAAACAATTTTGCCATGTTGCTTTGCTATACTATAAGTATATACATGTTAATGATACCAACATAAATTCTCATGTTATGTTTAATCAAGATGAGTACAGTAATTTTCATGCATAAACAATTGTTAACCAATTTAAGAAAGCGTACCGCACTCCTCCGATGTTTAACGAATTATACCGTTTGTATATCCTCCAATGTTGGTCCCATCATTTGAATATTATACTCATTTGTACCGACTGGTTCCGTTTAATCCAATTAAAGTTGTGGCTTCAATTCACATATTTTGACTTCATTCCAAAAGACCATATACATCCATCCAGATTACCTTTCCAAATCATGATGTCACTTTTTAAGCAGATTCTAACACTAAACAACAACAACAATATTCAATCTTGTTTGTACAAGGTAATTTTAGTATTCGAGTCATGATAACCAAATATTGCTTGGATAATTCTTGAATCGTGTATAGTTCATTTCCGAATACAATATTTCGACCCTATTTGTGCCTTGGGTTACACGAAATTCGTATATGGGATAAGACAAGAACACACTCAAATTCTAGGTATACGAATAAGAGCAAAAACATGAAGAAGATTGTATGTGATGTTATGATTGTTCATGTGATAATTAAAGACCAAAATGGATGTCTATTGACTTTTGGTGAAAAGTCATACCCTTTCATCAATGGTCACACTTTTTAATTTAAAATAACTAACTTTCAAATAGATTTCTGCAACACTTAATAGCGGCACTTTTCCGCTACTATTTACAAGAGTCACATCTATTGAATGGTTGCAACGTGTTCGTGACGAATTTTCTGTCACAAACTTTAACTTTCATAGTATCCGATATCAAGTTAATTAGTTTATACAAGCGTGCACCCCGCACCTCCTAACTTGTATTATAACTTAACTTGAGATCCATTTGGTCTCGGGTAATCACCATTACACAAAATGTTTGATGACACTAAAATCACCAGATGTAAACACATCATATGGTAAATCCGTAACGAGTGTATACACAAAATGGGTAAATGGTACTCCCTCCGTCCCAAAATTATAGTCCACATTTTCGAGATATCCTAAAGTGATAGTCTCTTCTGAGTGAAGATGATATTTGATTGGTTGAAGAGTGTACTGATTCCGTCTTTCCTAAACTGTGTTTTTTTGTCTCTCGACAATAATTTAAGACCGGAGTTAATAATTTATTCAAAAAGTTAAAATATTTACAGCCGACCACAAATCGGGTCAAGATGAACTTGGTCAAATAACTTATCAATACAAGTAAAGAAGCCGAGTTATTTAAAAATAAAAATAAAAGTTAGAGGTTATATATGTTATTCGTGGACACCATCTGGTTTGGTAGATTAATTTTGTCAAAATTTTCATCTATCAAACCCAACGTCGCCAACCAATAACATAATACTAATCTAATCATGCATAATTTAGATAGTCCACAGTATATAAGGAACCATAAATTCTTTTCTTTGGTCGATGTGGGATTCAAAACTAAAAATGTAACTCAAAAAATTAAAGTGGGTCAAAACCCGAATAAAAGAAGACTTAAAAAAAACAAATTGGTTGTTGATTTCATTTCAGAAACCCTCTTATGATTCAGGTTCTTTAAAACACGATACACAAGACACACCTTGAGAGTTATGCAAACAGCAGTTAGTAGCTGAACCCACCTTGAGAGTCCCGCGTGTGTAAAGGGAAGGGTGCCATTGCCTTCTGGGCTGGACCCAACCTGGTTGTGTGGGCTCGCTACGCCTTCTAGGCTAGGGGCCATGTAGCCACAAATTGCCGTTCCAAAAAAAAAGCTGAAGTTCCAAGTCAAACCTTTAATCATAAAGTCTGGACATAAATTTGAACCTGAGAAACCAGCAAACCACACAACTTGAGACTTATCCAAACAGCAGTTAGTAGCTAGAGTTTGACCTTTACGTGACATTAACCAAGTCAATCCTTTCATCATAAAGTCTGGACACCTCTTATTAGACTTAAATGATGTCCTAATTAATCGTTTAAGTATGTCTGCCCATGCCGCAACTGTCATTTCTGATGTTAAGTATTGTTCAAGCATTATGTTGTTTGACCAAAAATCAGCTGTTTATCCGTGGAAAAGGACATTAGCATTTGAAATTCATGTGTACATGATGTTTGAAATGCGAAGCTTGTGTTGTATGCTTATTGTTGAGAAATGTAACTTTTTTTGGTGATTGTTTTGTGCATTGGGTTGATGGCGAGATGAACATGAGTACACACTTTTATGTTTGTAATCTTCAAAAAAGTCCTGAGGATTACTTTTTAGAAACATACAAAATCCGAATGATCACTAATATTGATTTTGTATTGTGTGATTCATCATCAGATTGATGAAGGATGAATATGTCACTCGTGACAAATAAATTTTCTTTCTATTTTTTGTAAGACAAAAAACATCATTTGTTTTAGTCTTAGCATGTGATATCTTCATGGGTTCATAGCACATGTAGAGTGCATCTGCACATTTTTATTTAGCTCGGATATTGATTTTTCTTAGGGCATTCATTTGAATAATGTCCTTCTTCATTACAAGAGTCCGCCAAACACCTGTATTTTATTTTTTTTTCTTTACCTTTGGCGGAGGCCAATATTTTTCAGGTGGATCTTTATATGTGATTATTGAGTTTAAAGTATTTCCCGGGGAAAATCTTGTTTTGTCTGTTTTTTGTTCTAAGAAGTTTTATACTTGAGCTTTTTTATTGAGTTTTCTTTTTTAGTGTAGAGATACTCTTTTTCTTTCGTTTCTTAATTTGCCAATGTCTAGTTTTCCATAGTTGAGCTTATATTTTTGCGTCCAGCTAACTTCTTGCTAAGCGATTGAGATTTTTTCTGCTTTATGTTAGTTATCCGCAGATTTTTGTAATTTCTTCTTTTGCAATCTTGTTGCAAAAGCAAGATATTTCTTGAGGATTGACGTTTCCATGTTTTTTCCATCTCTGAATAGTTTGTTTCAGACTTATGATGGGTATTTTCTTTAAAGATAGGCTTCGAATCCATTGAAGATGTTCACTTATAATGCGTAATTTTATTTTATATATATTTATTAGATAGAAGTACACATGGTGTATTCATCGATGATTACAAATGATTTATGAGCTGTAACTTCTAGTTAGGTTCTACTAGCTGTTTTCTTGTTCTTCTGGATTATTTTACTAAATCCTTGGTTCCATGGTAGTTCGATTCTATCAACACTAGTATTATAGGCATATTCTTATCACGGTAGTCGAAGAAATCCTATTCGTGGAGATGCCTATCAGTTTACCTATAGTGTAATTTGTTGCTACAAGACTTTTTGTGATATTTGCTTCTGTTTTTCTGCTCGTATTAGAGTTTAAAACCTGATTTGGCAGTTTTGAAAAACCGTTCTTGATTGGTCTGTATATCAATGATATTTCAGTGGACCATTCTCAAGGGATTCTTTTTCTTTCCGTTTAGGACAGAAGAATACAACTTCTGATTGAGGTATAGTATTTACAGTTCGCTCCTGAAGGATGAGACGTTGTTGTGTTAATTATGGGAATTACTCTTGTTATGGCGCGCAAGGCATTGTCTGAGTGTCATTTAAAAGGTTGTTTTTGTTCCCGTGTGTAGATATTGAGTTGTGTAGTGGAAGTGAATAGTTCATGTTATCTCGATCTATTGTATGTCTCAGATATTTGTGATAGTGATTCTCTTAACTTCGGAGAGTTTGACTTTAGTCGTAGTCGTGTGCTGTTGTAATTATATGTTATAAATGGTTTAGTGATCGATCACACGCTGGTCAAATGTGTCGGATTTGGACCACATAGTACAGTGTAGCCGAGCGCCTCCTGTTTCTTCTCCGTCCTTTCTCGCCGCCCGATGTGTCAGGTCCAAAAACCCCCCTAGTACTCATGCTCTATCTCCCGACAAAACAATTGCTTTAGGCACACGGTACTTTGCCCTGTCAAATTTATGAGGGTCCGTGCATCCTTGAAATGTTGTGTCGCCCACCTTCATTTCTCTTCGTACTGACACAGGTCGTTCTCTTATCGATGTTGATCACAATAATCATATCATGTTATGACCAGAACAATGTCTTCAAGATGAGAAAGAATACTCATTCTTTTCGTTTAAAGGAAAAAACATTTCTTGTTTTTCTTTTGTTTGCTAAGAACGGGTTTTTTAACGCTTTTGTCCTTGTTTGTTTTTTATAGCTTTCCATTTTAAGGTTCTGAAGATCCTGAAATTGTGGTGTGAAAACTGTTTATACCTTTTTGTAGCTGGTTTGGTAGCTTTTGGTTCTGTTAGGCATATTTTTTAGTTGACTTAAAATTTCTTTGTCATTATTGTTTATTAGTTCACTTATGTTAGTGATTACTTTCACAGAGGCTTGTTCAATGCCGTTTTTATTGATAATTTTTTCAAGTAAATCAATAATTTTTGACTGTACTTTAGTTTTATTTCAAGAAGGTAAGTACTCACGTTTGAATACTGAATTTATTCACCAATAACTCGGATTGAGTTGATCTTGGATTTTGTTTAAAGCAGTAGTGTGATTATGAATTTCACTCTTCTGAAACTTGAGGTTCTATATTGGAAGTTCTCAAGATTGTTTATAAGATGTTCGAGTCTGTCGACTTTAGCATTTAAATCTTTGGTAACTTATGTATTTAGCTCAAGTCAATTTCTATGTCCTTGTTGGTAGTTTGATACCAAATTTGTTGAACGTAGAAACCTTAGGTTTTAGAGGATTTTCACCTTTGATCTTTACTAAAGCCGAAAGTAAGAAGAATTTGAGATTCCTATCCAATTTCTTTCCAACAATTGATTAATATTGTTAGTTGATGTTTATAACGTTAAGGCAACGCTAAGGATTAGCAGTGGCTAAAAAAACGTTATTTTCTAGTTGTTGGGATCAATTCTCTTCATCTAGTTTTTTAAGTTATAAGGATTTTTCCTTTCTGTATATGTGCGGGTAAGGCACAGTTAAAGATTTTGAATCAACTCATCCGTGAGATTTTGTGTAAAATCTTCTTTTTAGAGAATCTATGATTCTGAGACATTACTCTCATGCTTCTATTATATTTGAATAATTATGCAGTCATCCAATATTGAAGAGGTGTTTTCTCCATTGTGGAGTTTATTTCTGTTTTATACTGATGTTTTTAGTGGTGTTTAAATTGGGTGCTTTATTGACGGCAGTTAGTTTTTTATTTTTAGCACTGTCAATTGCCCATGTTTCCTCATAGGTTTTATAGTAGCAAATTTGTACCTTCAAACAATACCTATTTGTCCAGTAAACACGGTCAGATCGATGTTCGACGTACAGTCAGTTTTTCTTTTTAGTCTATGCTGATGTGAAAGATGGATGTCAAAGATATGGACTAAATAGTTCGATGCTAAACACCATGTTTGCCTGGTATAGTCATAAGATCTGATCTTTCAGAAAGACTCGTGTACGAAGGCAAGGGGTTTGATCTAAGGTCTTGTATCTAACACTTATTCCATACATGTGATAAAACAGTGAACAAAATCTAAGAGTAAGCAGAATACCTCCTTGCAATTCCAGGGCATGCAATCCTTTATGGACATCAATTCTTATTATCTAAGAAGTGAGCCATTTTTATAGGGAGTGTCTAGTACCACTTTCCTAAATTATGATTTAATTCAAATTTTTATGACCGAAATGGACGCAGAACTAATTTTATTTTTGACTTTAGAATTTATTTTTGATAAACTCTTGTTTATTTCATCCTTAGTAATTAAGGGTAAGTAAACAGCTCCGGTAGTTTCGGAAATGTCAACATGCATTTCTTGTTGAGTTAACAAATATTAAGTTTCTTTTTTCGTTTTAACAAAGGATTTTGTTAAATTTCCACATTGATTAGGGATTGTTGAACAGTTGTTCTTTGTTTAACAAAAGTTTTTGTTTTTGAAATTTTATTAAAAAGGTCTTGTTTCATCATAAGACTAACCAATTCATGTCGGGATTCCGAAAAGGAGTAAAATTCGATGGTTTTCATCATCTTCTTGAGAAGAATGATCCGGACTATTAGTCAAAGAGCTCATTGTTCATGGCTCTGATACCAATAAAAGCGGAAATAAATTTTGGTTTATTAAAGGAGCCATGCCTTTATAATAAAAGCGGAAATAAATTTTGGTTTATTAAAGGAGTCATGCCTTTATATAAAAATGGACAAGAAATAAATTTTGATTTATTAAAGGAGTCATGCCTTTATGTCCTTTATCAGCAACAAAAACAAGAAGAAAAGAATTCATTCCTGTAGTGTCTTTATTAGCTGTAGCTTGGCAAGCAGGCCCTATGCCGTAAAAGACTGCTATTATCGTTGTAGTCGTTTTGGCAAGACAAATTTTATGTTAGTTTGTTTTTGATGATAAATAACTTCTCGCTATTGTCATTGGATGTCATTCCCCTTTTTTCACAAGGTGTGGTTTTAGATCTATTGGTGAAGGTCTAAGGATGATTTTATCATATATCAGGTGGGGGGGGGGAACATATATTCTTTTGTTTCAAGAATTTCTTGTTTGTAAATCTTTAAAAAGATTTTTTAGATGAAACTGGGATTAGTCATTTTGTAAAAGACATTTAAAAGTTTTTATTTTCTTTCTGGTTTTATAAGAAAGCAGGATGTAATGTAAAGTAATATTGAGATGTTTTTTATCTTTTATGAATAATTTATCATTGTACCTCACAACGGTATTTGTTGATAGAATGTAAAAGCAGCCCTTTGTCTTTTAGTATGCTTTTGTTCGCGCATTTTTCCCCACGGCCATCTGCCGCTCTCTTTGGAAGACTTGGTTGACTGGCCTTATGAGCGTCATTCTCAAACTCTCTGTCTCATCGATCATGTTACTTAATCGTCCACGTCTCGCGTATTGAGATATACGGAAACTTTGATTGTTTATTCAGCTAATAGAGTTACTCAAAATGGAGGATACTCAGAATCTAATTACATAATACACTTTTCAGAGGTTGTTCTTAATACATACAGCATTTGAAAGATAATTAATTTACAATGATCTGGATTGGTTTATTGGAGTGAGAGTGTTTATATGAGTGATCTAGAAGACGAGGCAAGATGCACTTCATCAACGCCTGAGCACTGGGGTGAATTCAAGTTTATAGATGCACAAAGGCATCAAACTTAACCTATGTTACTTTTCTATCATGGTTAGAGTTAGGTTTATTAAAGGTAAAGTTCCTTTTAATAACAGTAATGTGGGAATTATTGAACCACTTTGGCATTTTTTTCTTGCTTGGGGTAATTTTAGGTTAGCCGTAGGCTGAACCTATATTGCATGAAGATTCGTCTTCAGTTGGTAGGGAAAGAAAACCTGGGGAAATTTTTGTTGTTGAAGTGGAGGGACCGATTCTTTTTCTTTTGACTCAATGCAATAATTACAATGAGTGTGTCTTTCAAACAGCTGTCTAGCTTGTTTCCGCATTAGGCTTCTCCTTGGTAGTACCTTTGGCTTCAATTGTATTTTTGAGAAATGGGAGGCCAAATTGATTGAGAAGATTGATGTCTTCTTCTGTACTTGTTTTATGACTGACGATAATACAATGACTAACTGATAATTTACCTTTTATTTCTCTTCTGTAATTGTTTGTGAAGTATTTATTCTCGCAATTTCTTTTAAGACCTGGTTTACTAGCCTTTGGACTGCTTCTAAGAACGGTTTATCTGTTATTTGTGGTAATTCCTGACTATTAGAAAGAATTGTGCTTCTCACGTGATTTGATTTGCAAAGCACCTATTTACTATAAAATAGTATGGAGAATAGTTTTCTTCATGCTTCCAGTCTGGTAATGGAACTAAGACTACTTTGAATAGATAGGTCTTGACTGAGCTTTTAGGAGCTTTCTTGTTCTAATATGCCTTGATTACTTCACTTATTGCGTTTAGGAAAAGTCATGTTAAGTTCCAATAATTGTTGCTAGGATAGATGTTGTTGACGAGTACCTGCTCTGTGAAAGCTTGGTAGATTAGGTCGTGGAATTGCTCTTTCAACGAAGTTGATACAAACTCTTTGATGGTTTGTACGTTGTTTAGTATCTTTCATGTAAGAAGTCATCTTGGCTTGCTGCACTGGCTTTGTTCCTTAAACTGAATGAATTCCTTATTCAGTGTTGGGATGGCCTGGGTTTAGGAGTGTTGTGTGATTGGTGAGGGTATACATATGGTGGGTTTTTGTTGGTTAGGGTTATCAGGTTGTAGTGGGGCTGTGGTTCGGTGAAAGTTTGTGTAACTGGTTATGCGTGGTTCGTGAAGAATGTTCGAGTCGTAATTTTATCGGGTAGTAAATAATTGGTTCAAGACAATTGGTTTTCAGAGATCTTGTGATATCTTTGATCTCGCATGTTCTTCTTTAATTTTTCAATGGTGTTTGACTAATTTTTGGTCTGAGGAAGATCGGATTGTATTGGTTGTTTTCACGTGATCGCAGATGAAGGTGAAATTCCATGTGTGCTTGTTCAAGATTGCGAACTTTTTATTGGTTTAGATTTGTCTTCTTGACAAATCTTATGGACTTCTTCCCAGTGAAGTTGGTGTAGACTCAGCACCGAGGCCTTTATAGATAACATAAAATCTTTCTTGATTAGACTTTGCTGCTTGTAAGTAGTTGGGTTTGAACACCTGTTCCTGCACAAAGAGTGTTAGTTGCTAATTTTGTTATTTTACTTTTACCGAAAGTAAACGGATTAGCATAGGCTAATTTACTGTTTAGGTTCAGAGAACCAAGACCAGTATTATCTAGGTTTTTTAGCAAAACCTCAGCTTTCAACGGATTTGTTGAGTCTTTACCAGATGCCGTTTGCATGGACTTGTTGCTGTTATTTAAGCTTTCGCTTTCCGGTAATCAATACAGTTTTTGGATTTTCTAGAATCTTAGTTTATTTTTCTTGTTCATTAATAGTTGTAACTCTTTAATATCATTTTTCTTTCTTAAAATAAGATAAGCTTTGATTTCTATCCATTTGTAACTGGGTTTGTTGACTTTGATAATTTTCTTTCTTTTCTATCTCAACTACCCACCCTCTTTTAGTTTGGAGGATTGATTTGTGTCGAGTAATACGTTGGCCTGCAACGTTCTTTTTATAGGGACTCGGTGTGGTAGCACTGATGTCATGGTTGACCGGCAATTGTTTTTTAAATCACGTGTTGAGGCATCCTGCCAACACATTTTTATGTTCTGGCAGACAATGTTCTGTTTTGAAGGTAATAGTGATGAACCAAGCATGGCCATCTTACTAGACGACCTTGTTACTATCATCCTGCACTGTTAGTTGTAGGAAATAGGTAAAGTTTTTTTTATTCTGTCCGCACCAGAAAGTTACTGGGGTAAGCATAAGCATACTTTTGAAATGACGTTTTTAACCCCAGTAATTCTTTTCCGTTGCTTATGTAATCTTTTTGTGCTTTGAAGCTTTCCAGAGGTGTACCTGCAAATTTTTACATTGTTGTCTGGGGTTTTTTGCCTTTAAAAAATTCCTCCCCATATTTTGTCTGACGCATATCAGTTTCAAATTATAAGAAAATCTTCGTTTGAAGGAAGATATAGTTTAGGAAAAGAACTGTCAAAAATTTTTCTCAATCTTTTGATATTAGACCGGATGTCGGGACTGAGTCCAGTTCAAACAATATCCTTTTGAGTTTTCCTTGTAAACAGGTTGTCTCATTTTTGCAAGTTTTTCAATAATGTTGTCAGGCATAAAGTTAAAAGACTTCTTTAGAAATCTTTGCACATTGTTTTTTGTTGCTTCTAAAACATCTGGGGAAAATTATTCAGCTGTTCTAAAATGTGTTTTTTGTGGACTATGAGTCCCTTGATCTTTCTTCTAGACCTAAAAAGTTAATCTTAGTTTTAAAAGATTGGCTTTTTTTTTGAAACGGATTATACACTTGTTTTACGATAGTTTTTAGGACTTCATAAAATGTGAAATAATGTTTTCTTCGTAGTCACGGAAGACAAATTATGTTCATTCGTACATAGACTGTACAAAATTTTTCTAGTCCACGCAGTGCATTTTGCATATGTCTTTGGAAAATACTTGGGGCTTGTTTAAGGCCAAAAGGAACTACTTTCCATTGAAAATGTCCATTAGGACAAGTGAATGCAGAGTAGTAGGGTAACTGTGATTGCTCATTGTAGCAAGACTTGCCAGAATCCAGATTTGCAATTAAAACTGGAGAGTTACTTTTTCTCTCTTAGGAGGTTAAAAGTTCTTGCATGTTACGGGGAGATTGTGAGAATTCCTATATAGTGGCGTCGTTAATTCTTTTTAAATTAACAGAACATTTTTTTGTCTTTCCTCTGTTCTTGGTTTCAGACTACATTTTCAGCTAAAAAAGGCTGTGTTTTTTTGTCTCTCGACAATAATTTAAGACCGGAGTTAATAATTTATTCGAAAAGTTAAAATATTTACAGCCGACCACAAATCGGGTCAAGATGAACTTGGTCAAATAACTTATCAATACAAGTAAAGAAGCCGAGTTATTTAAAAATAAAAAAAAGTTAATATGTTATTCGTGGAGACCGTCTGGTTTGGTAGATTAATTTTGTCAAAATTTTCATCCATCAAACCCAACGTCGCCAACCAATAACAAAATACTAATCTAATCAAGCATAATTCAGATAGTCCACAGTATATAAGGAACCATAAATTCTTTTCTTTGGTCGATGTGGGATTCAAAACTAAAAATGTAACTCAAAAAATTAAAGTGGGTCAAAACCCGAATAAAAGAAGACTTAAAAAAACAAATTGGTTGTTGATTTCATTTCAGAAACCCTCTTATGATTCAGGTTCTTTAGAACACGATACACAAGACACACCTTGAGATTTATACAAACAGCAGTTAGTAGCTAGAGTTTGACCTTTACGTGACATTAACCAAGTCAATCCTTTCATCATAAAGTCTGGACACCTCTTATTAGACTTAAATGATGTCCTAATTAATCGTTTAAGTATGTCTGCCCATGCCGCAACTGTCATTTCTGATGTTAAGTATTGTTCAAGCATTATGTTGTTTGACCAAAAATCAGCTGTTTATCCGTGGAAAAGGACATTAGCATTTGAAATTCATGTGTACATGATGTTTGAAATGCGAAGCTTGTGTTGTATGCTTATTGTTGAGAAATGTAACTTTTTTTGGTGATCATTTGATTGTTTTAGGCCTATGATTCAAGTATCTTTTTCAAGCTTTATTTTTTTTGACAAATATTCAGTTGTTTCGATGATAGAGTAGTGTTAGAGAGTTTGTAAACAATGACCTGGAATTGGTTTTTGCAAGTTTGAAGCTCGTTTGCTCAAATATGAAGTTCTATTTTTCTTGAACTATTGTTACAGATAATGGATTATGTGCTCCATCTAGGTCATGGCTGTAAACATGACTGAAGAGAATCAGTGTTTCTCGTTTATGACGGGTGATATCTGAAACCTTTGAGCACACTCAAGGCTGATGCCCAATCTCATTTTACCATTATCTACCCTGACCTGCCCATTGCTACCTCTAATTTATGTGTATATTATTATGTGATGATCCTAATACTATGTTTAAAGCAGTGGTGGATCTAACTGGCCGGAGGAGAAGACAACAGACAACTCAGATGAACCCAAAAAAGATGTAAAGGCTGTTGCGCCCACTGATGATGCCCAAAGTAGAATACAAGCTACCCCTGAGCGCTTCCTTGCCCGTAAAGGAAATAAGTAGCAATATGACTTTAATATGGTGATGTTCTTCTTACGGGACCATGGTTCTGACTAGTCACCTTTAACCCTCAAAGTATTCTATTTTAAATCGCCTATTTTAAATCGCCTCTCTATCATCAATGATTCATTCGGTGATTGTTAGCGTCACTCTTGGATTTATATGATATGCAATCGTTTTAAGAGTATATACTTTCTTGGGGAGGGTTGGATCGGAGCCTTGTTATAGTTTATTTTTTTTAGGTTATCGCCCTTTTATCTGCGATTGACCCTAACCCTATTTTTTTTAGGGTTTTAATTTTTTATTTTTGGAGGGGGTTGTGGTGATTTCTGTAGGTTATGATCCTAGTATTGTAAACGTATCTTTTTGGGATCATGTTTTTGTGGCGGCATGTGATCGTATTTGTAAAATCTTTTATTAGGGTTTTATAATATTGTCGTTTGGTTGGTTGTTTCTGCTCATCGCGATGTTAATCTTTGCAATATGATCATATAACCCTTTATTAGGGTTTGGTTGTTTGCAAGGTTGGTGACTGATCCAACCTTTATCATGCTTTTTGTTTAAGATCAGTAGCGCGATGAGTCTTGGGGGTCCTGGTGGCTGATGTTATTTATGTATGCTTCTCTATTCGTGGTTTTAGAGTGGTATCTTTGCAGCACTAGGAGCAATTGATATCTATTGTGGGCATCGATCATATGTTGGACGTGGCATGGTGCTGGTTTGTGTGTCTGGAGGGCTCATGATTGGAAGTGGCACGTTTGAGTACTTGTTTGTTGTTGAGAATTGGGAGAGTCGGCTGTATCGTTACCCTAGCTTGTTAGGGTTTCGTTTTGTTTATTACCATGTGGAGGTCACGTGATGTTTCAACATGGTGTGGATGTATGCAATAATTACGGCGCTTATTTTGCAGGGTTGGTAATCTTTTTTTATTACATTTTGAAAAGTGATTGCTTGTATTTGGTTATCATGTGGTCAACTCTTCTTTGTTAGGCACGTGTGATATACAACTAACGTATCACGCGTTTTGGTTGTATGGTTTTGAATCACGAGTATGGAATTGGTTCATCAGTTGATTCAAACTTGGCTGTAGCGGTCGATGTGTTAGCATACGACTTGCTATCTGGGTTGTTTCGTCTAATGTGGTGGCATGAAGATGAATGGAAGTTCGTTTCTTGGAAGGTTGGTTCTGAGGAAGATTGAAAGTCTATGGCGGAATTGAAGCGCAAATACTATGATCTTTACGTTATCCGCATACATAGTAGGAAGTTTGATGGGTGCGGTTAAGTCTCCCATTGAGGCAAGTTAGACTAGGAAGACTATGCTTGTAATGTTTTATGTTCTTTGGTAGTTTCCTAGTTTATGTTTGTATGAAGACGATTGTTCTTCATTCGGTAATTCATAAGAGTGGCTTGTATATTTGTACTATATTCGTTTTTGACTAGTATATACATAAATATTCGTTTTTGACTAGTATATTTGTACTTTGAACAAAAATTCTCACAGGAGACCACTAACAGTACAATCTCAACCAATATTAGCCATATACAACACATTATATAACCAAGCATAACATTTTTTCTTGACTCCATGTGGGATTCAAAATTGTTTTCACAAAGTTACACAATATATATTACCGTGGCTTAAGTTAAAGTAACCCACTTTCCCCTTTTCTATTTGTTTTAGCGTTTGAAAATGTTTATATTTGTATCTTAGAGCACGGGGTGCTGTAACATCCATGTTACTGTCACATGTGCGCCATATCAGCTTTTTCACATTTAACTTACAACCAGCTATTTACTCAAAAATCTAAATTACACTTTTGGAACCCAATGCCCAACTATACTTTTAGTTGGGATAGTTGGTTGCAACACTCAACACTCCTATTTGATCTCTTTGCAATTCTTTTTCTAGCTTCTTGCTAGTTGGTTTTATTATAGTTGCCGTTCAAAAAAAAAACACAAAACCCACCAAAAAACTAATAAAAAAAACAAAAGACATAACCAACGGCTCGTTGGTTAACTAACGAGCAAGTCAACGTGCACAACCAACTTAACTTGGCGTAACTTGGGTTCAAATTGGTATCACGTGAGCCTAACAAGGATGAACTCGTTACTATACCCTTGGCTCTTACAAGCACGGGTACCAAATGAATAAACTCTCTAAAGAAGCTTAAATAAGCAACCCAAATGACATTAAAAGGCATGCTCTTCAATATTTTAAATGATAGAAAATTATAGAAAATATTAAGAGAATGAAAAATTATAGAAAATATTAGGAGCATATATTAATTATCAAATTGTTCTAACAAACAATGTTACCGTATTTTGGCTCATTAATATAACATCGATCGCAAGTTGTAAAAGTCATATACACTACACTATATAAAGCAAGCGTAACTTATTACTTTACTCCATGTGGGATTCACAACTTAATTAATTCCTACATTTGTATAAAGATATTGCATAACCCCTTTTAATTTGTTGCCACATCGCAATAGTAATAACACCTTTTATAAGTGTTAATCTTGTATATATGCGATTTGTTTACTTAATGTCTTAGCACAGCTTATTTATATTTTTTTCTTTAAGACCATCAAAAACAATAAGGGGTGTTCAGATGGCCGGGTTTCGGTTGACCGGAGTTATTCGGTTCTTCGAGAATAAAACATACACCCTAAATCCAAACCAAAAATTAACAAAACCAAACCATGCTACTAACTGAAGATGGATTTGAGATTATCACTCTCCTGGACCAATAATTAAACTTAACTAAACTCTTTAACTAAACTATTATTATTTTTCTTCTCCGCCTTCATTTAACAAGCAACTTATTATATAGTGCATCAAAGGAACAGAGACCTAAATTTATGAGTGGAAAACAACAACTTACTTTGCAGGAAAGTAACCGTCAATCACGGTTATATATGACCACCAATTTAAACACTCAATTTTGTCTTTTTATAGCCTCCTATGCATGATTCTATATTACCATCGTTAAATTTCACGCAAACATACGTATGAATAGAATCTATACAACTTCTTGGTTTACATAACAAATAATTTATGTGGTTCTAACAAATTAACATATCAGAATCATATAAACAATTTTGCCATGTTGCTTTGCTATACTATAAGTATATACTGTACATGTTAATGATACCAACATAAATTTTCATGTTATGTTTAATCAAGATGAGTACAGTAATTTTCATGCATAAACAATTGTTAA
>BQNB010025049.1:44996-60073 GCA_026074375.1 Tanacetum coccineum
TTTGTGCTTCTTTGGAGTCAATCTCAGCCATTGAAGATACTTGGGAAAGGTGCGGGATTGCCAACATGGCCTTTATACAGCTGGGGGGAAATAGTAGGGTGGGTGAAATGATTTTGGCTAGGGTGTCGAGTGGTTTTTTGCAGGGGAGAGGTATGGGAGGACACCCAAGTTGTAACTGGGTTTTTAGGGGCGGGAAAGAAGGCTTTTTGGGGAAGTAGCAGTTTTGTCCCCTCAAGTTATATAACTTGAATGCAATCTTTGGCCGGTTTGCATTTTTGACCCTTGTCTTTTTAATTCTTGTAATACAACTTGAGGTTTGGTAATTTTTAGTCCCTCAAGTTATATTTTCTTCACTTGGATGACCTTTGACTTTGTCCTTTCCATTCCGTGCTTGGTTTTGTTTGGCTTTTGGCTTTCTTTTTGGATTATCCGTTCCTGCACAATACGAATGCAAAACATACAAATACAATGTATTTTTGGTACGTTTTTAGTCATTTAAGTCCGTTTAGAATGGAAAATGGTATGTGTAATTAAGCACATACCATCGTTCATGATATAATATAATGGTGATCCCGTTTCATATTCATTATGTATCCTATATTTCATCTCCGTCTTCATCATTATGAATCTTACCATGACCCCTAGAAAATAAACTAATAAGTTAGATACTTGTTAGAATTCATATCAAATAAGTATCTATGATATCACTATTGTGACAATGTTTATTTTTGAACCTTACGCATTTTAAGGAAAGAATTGTGATATCATTCTTATTACGTGTTGTCTTATGTTGATAGAATGCCTCCCAAAAGGACATCAACATCTAAAGCACCAGCCATGACTCAAGTTGCCATCAGGAAACTAGTTGCTGACAGTGTTACTACAACTCTAGAAGCACAAGCTGCAACAATGGCAAATGCTGACAATACTAATAGGAACACCGGAGAAAGAGAAGCTCCTGTAGCAAGAAAGTGTAGCTACAAAGAGTTCATGAGCTGCCAACCTATGAATTTCAAAGGTTCAGAAGGAGCTGTTGGACTTATCCGCTGGTTAAAGCGAACTGAATCAGTGTTTTCCCGTAGCAACTGTACCGAAGACTGCAAGGTGAAGTTTGCTACTGGTACTTTAACTGAAGAAGCTCTATCCTGGTGGAATTCTTATTACCCAACGATTAGGATATAATAGAGCTTACCAAGATTAACATGGGTTAATTCAAGACGCTTTTGATAAAGAAGTAACTGTCCCCGAACTGAGGTCCGAAGACGAAGACAATATTACATTTGACTGTGAAAGGGAATGATCTCAAGACATATGTGAGAAGATTCCAGGAATTGGCAACCTTATGTCCCACTATGGTGCCAGATTCTGAGAAAATGATAGAAGTTTTCATCGGGGGATTGCCTCGAAGTATTGAAGGAAATGTTACCGCCTCTAAACCTCAAACTCTAGAGGAAGCCATTAACATAGCCCAGAGGCTAATGGATCAGGTAACAAAGCACACTCCGGTGCAAGTATCAAGTGATCACAAACAAAAGTTTGACGACAGAAGAACTTTCAACAACAACAACTACCGTAACATCAACACCAACAATCATTACATTGATCACCAACAACAACAGAACAAAAGGCAAGAAGCTGTCAAAGCTTATGTTGCCACTCTAGCTGAGAATAATGGGTATACTAAAAACCGTCCCCTATGTAAGAAATGCACCTTGCATCACACAGGACCTTGCATTGTCAAGTGTAATACTTGCATCAAGGTGGGTCCCATCGCCTATAACCTTTTGGCAAGAAACACAGACCAACTACTGAAAAGCATCAGCAACCAGTATTGGTAATTTTCCATTGAGAGGAAAAGGAAATTATGCAAATCAGTACCGAAAGACCACCACCAACAACGCCCAGGGAAGAGCTTACATGCTAAGGGATAGGAATGCTCACCAAGACCCGAACGTAGTCACGGGTATGTTCCTTCTAAACCAACATCTAGCTATAGTAATTATTTTGATTCTGAGCGATAAAAGCATCGAACCATATCTTGCTCTATGCTAAATATTCCACCATTACAATAGATACCTTTTACAATCTCGAAATGGGCGACGGAAACCTAATAGGCACAAACACCATTATTCAGGGTTCAACTCTACCTTGTTAAATCCAAACCTTGTCTAAATTGACTTATGACGATCAAACTCGTAGTTTTTTTGATGTCGTCTATTGTATGGATTTGGTTTATCCAGTATCATGCCAAAATTCTCTGTGACGATAAAGTCTTCCACATCCTAAGCAATGGAGAAAACTTTGAATCATCCGAGGTGACCGAAGTAAAACCCGACTAAGCCTATATCAAAATGTTATAAAAAACAAAAAGGTATATTCCAGGATGCCAGTTTTCGTAGCCCAAGTAATGGAAAAGAAGTCGACGAGATCCCCACTAGAAGATATACACGGTAATCATAGAATTTCCAGAAGTTTTCCTAAGATTCTACCTGGCCTTCCTCCCATTTGTCAAGTAGAATTCCAAATGATTTAATTCCAATAGTACGGCGCTAGTGGCCTGGGCACCCTATAATTAGCTCCTAGAAATGCAGAAACTATCATACCAACTTCAAAGTAGCAGACCGAGGTTTTTAATCCTTCCAAGGTCCCACCTTGGGGAGCTCCCTGTCTTATTTGTGAAAAAGAAAGAAGGATCTTTCAGAATTTATCGATACCAGGAGTTTTAATACATTACCACTAAGATCGTTACCCATTACCCAGTATTGAGACTATATTTGACCAACTTCAGGTTAAAGTTTATCAAAATAGACCCTTAAGATCAGGTTAACATCAACTAAGCATTAAGGAATAAAGATATTTCCAACTTCTTTCAGAACAAATACAGACACTAAAAATTCAAATGCTGCCATTTTGGATTTGAACTAATCCCTGGTGGTATTCATGGATATCATGAACTCGTGTGTACAAACCATACTTGGCAAATTTGTGATAGTGTTCAACGATTATTCACATCTACACTCGAAACAAAGAAGCACGTAAATAATCTGAGAATAATCTTGGAATTACTCAAAAAGGAGAAATTATATGCCAAGTTCTCCAAACATGATTTCTGAATCAGTATCGTGCAATTTCTTGGGCACTTAATTAATAGTCAAGGACTTCATGTTGACCCCGCCAAGATTGAAGCAGTTAAGAATTAGGCATCTCCTACTACACCCACAGAAATACGTCAATTCTTAGGACTTGCCGGCTATTATCGAAGATTTATCAAAGATTTCTCAAAGATTGCAAAGTCTTTGACTGAATTAACCTAGAAAAACAAGAAGTGTATCTGGGGCGAAGATCAAGAGTTGGCTATTTAATTGCTAAAACAAAATCTTTATGAAGCTCCAATCTTAGCATTACCAGAAGGAAACGACGATTTGGTTGTTTTTTGTGATGCATCCCATCAAGGTCTGGGAGCGTGTTTAATACAAAAAAAGGAAGGTAATTGCATAGGTATCCGCAACTTAAGCCTAAGAAGAAAACTATACCACTCATGATCTCGAACTAGGGAGCAGTAAGTGTCGCTGCTTAAAATTTGGAGACAAAATAATGGTTATGGCACCAAATTTTACATTTTTAACTGATCATAAAGTGCTTCAACCATATCCCTTATCGAAAGATTGAACCTGAGACAACACGTTGTTAGAATTTGGTTGCCAGATTACGATTTGAAATTAGCAACCAACCTGAAAGAGCAAATGTTGTAGCAATGCCTTTAAAGGCAGAAGGAACTAATCAAACCAACTCAAAGTTAGATCATTAGTTTTTATGACCATTCACACCAAAAATTACCATTCATAAATTCTTAAGCCCAACTGAGGCAATAAGAAAAAAATTCAAGGCTAGAATTTATGAGGAATGGACAAAGCATTTGAAATACGTCCTGATGGAACCCGATGTATCAAGGATCGAAGCTGGTTACCACTCTTTGGTAATCTGAGGGACTTGATCATGCATTAATCCAATAAATCAAAGTATTCCATTCACCCAGGTTCTGAAAAGATGTATCAGGATCTAAAGAAACTCTATTGGTGGCCTAACATGAACGCAATCATAGCTGAATATGTCGGCAAGTGCTTGACATGCTCTAGATTTAAAGCCGAATGTCAGAAGCCATCCGACTTACTGGTACAACTAGAGATTCCTATATGGAAGTGGGAGAGAATAACGATGGACTTCGTTACGAAACTGCCCAAAACATCAAACGGACATAACACAATCTGGGTCATTGTCGATCGCCTAACCAAATCCGAACATTTCATCCCTACACGATCAACGGATAGTATGGAAACTCTTACAAGATTGTACATCAAAGAAATAGTCTCACGGCATGACATGCTAATATCTATCATCTCGGATCGTGACAGTCATTTCACATCTAGATTTAGGCAACATTACAGAAGCATTAATGTACTCAATTAAGACCATGATATGGCATATCATCCTGAAATCGATGACAAAGGTGGAAAGAACCACTAAACACTCAAAGATATGCTTTCGATCCTGTGTTATAGATTTTGGAAAAGGATGGGAAAAACACTTACCATTGTAGAATGTTTCCTATAATAACAGTTACCCAACTAGTATTAAGCAGCACCATTAGAGGACTTTAGGTCGAAAGTGCAGATACCTTTTGCTGGGCGAAGTTGGAGATGTCAACTTACAGGACTAGGAATCATCATGAAACCACCGAGGAAAAATAGTGCAAATTGCAACAACTACTTGCAAGCTGCAAGAGACCGGCAGAGAAGTTAATGCAATATAATATTGGAAAGCCTTTAGAATTTCAAGTGGAGATCATGTATGTTAAAATTATCACCTCGAAAGGATCATTCATTTTGAAAGCGAGAAAGCTTAACCCTCGGTACATAGACCATTCAAAATCCTGAGAACAGAATTGGCCCAGTGACATACACACTAGAGCCTCTGAAGAGCTTGTAAATATCCACAAGTACTTTTCCACATTTCTAATATAAAGAAATGCATAAACAGATGATCTCTCGTCATTCTAATGAAAGAAATTCGGCTTGATGACAAACTCAACTTTGTAGAAAACCAGTAGAGATTATTGGATCGAGAAGCCAAGCAACCTGAAACAAAGTCCGTATTCCTATAGTTAAAGTACAGCTGGAAACTCTAAAATAGGATCAGAATTTACGTGGGAACGTGAAGATCAAAATTCATAGCCAAGTATCCACATCTTTTTCCCAACATCACTCCGGCAGGCCAACAAAAATCTCGGAAAGATTTCTTTTAAGGGAGGGACACTAAAACAACCCACAATTTTCATTCAATGTAAATTATCATCTATTAAATTAGATGCACTGTAATATCCATCTATTATATATACCACCTTTTTATAGGGAAATTTTTTGCTTTATTCCATTATGTAACGTAGTTTACATAACTAAAGTAAACGAGCTTACGCAACCTCTACCAATGTCATCTATATCTATGTTTACATCATGTAAACATCCTAATATGTCAAATCTATATCTTAATATCATTTCTACCAAGTACATTATCAATTTAACGTACCATTTACAACGTTATTTCAAAACAAGCATTAAACATTAACGTTTATATCTAAAACCCTAAATGTATGTAATGTATACATATAAAATGAATATGCAAGCCTTTAAAGCATGTGTACAAGTATCATAGCACCACATTTGGATATCTTTTCCCTCCTAAATCAAGTTACAACTTTCTAAAGCCTAATGTACAAGTCAATGATGCAAGAGAATCAAACTAGGTCATTTTACCTCCTAAATCACTTTAGTTTCTTACTACCACTTTAGCACAAGGTACAAACACTTAATGCATGACTCCTAAACCCTAAACCTAAACCCTAAGTCATTCTAAAACCCTAAACCCTAAACGAAACCCTAAAACCCTAATTCTTTTAGAAACCTAAACCCTAATTCCTAAGTTCTATCCCTAAATTAAACCTAATCCTAAACCCTAATCTTAATCCTAAACCTTAATCCTAAACCCTAATATATCCTAAACCCTAACCCTAACTCAAATTTAAAGTCCAAAAGCCTAAGTCGA
The DNA here is from genome assembly GCA_026074375.1 of Tanacetum coccineum. NCBI lineage: Eukaryota > Viridiplantae > Streptophyta > Magnoliopsida > Asterales > Asteraceae > Tanacetum > Tanacetum coccineum. Next base: position 51,096 of record BQNB010025049.1, read on the forward strand.
AACCAAAACCAACCCGACATCCTTTTTTCTTTCATTTTGACCCATTTTCAACCAAACTAGCACTATTGCATCACCATGACCTTACAAGCAACCACCCAAGAACCTTACAAGCACCTCCATCACACCTTTGGCCACCAAGTTTGTTTTGTCACATCCTTGTCCCTTTTTGTATGCCACGACTACACCACCACCCTACACCTCACCATAGCTAGTTCTAGCTCTTCCTACGTCACCCTAATATCTCCTTAGTCCACCACTTTACAACCCTGGCCACCATACACCAAGTAAACTAGGTACCACCAAGGTTGATAAAGCCCTATATATAGCCAAAACACACACTCTTTCAAATCACACCTCAAAAACTCATCACCACTCAAATGGAGTTCTAAATCAGACCAAGGAAGATCAAAGAAGGAAGAACTCCACAAAGCTGTTGCCCAAGAATCAAAAAATACGCCCTTGCGTCATTTTCCTAGGCGTACGAACCCAAATAAGCTCATACGACCCATTTAAGCTTAAGTAAGCTCAAATCTTGTTCAATAAGCTCATTTTCTGTTTTAGAACTTTAATAATCTTCCTTATGATCCTATATAAACTCTTGTTTAAGCCTTGAATCCTCAAACCCATGCATTTTTGGTTAAAACCCTAAAAACGACCCGTTTTGATTTTCTAGCTAAAGAATCCTTTTTCTAAACTTTTGTTATGTTAGAACATCTTATTTTTGCTTATTCTAATAAGCTATAACCTGCAAATATCATTTGGAACCCTAAAATAAACTTGCATGGCTTTTTTGACTTGATTCGCAAATATTTTCATGCATAGGGGTATATATCGTAACTTTCTAAAATTTATAACTAAAGGGGCTAAAAATGTCATTATTCCAAAGTTATAACTATAAGGACCTATTTTGCCAAGTTTCAAAGTAAAGGTTTAATATATAATATATAGATATATAATATATATATCTATATAAATTATATATAATATATATATATATATATATATATATATATATGTACGTATATATATATATATATATATGTGTGTGTGAGTATATGAAATAATAAATAATATATATATATAAGTAGAATATATATATATATATATATATATATATATAAATAATAGATATGTGTGTGTGTGTGTTGTGTATATATAGTAAATGTATATATATATATAATATATATATATATTAAATAGTAATATATATATATATACAACTTAAAGGACTAAACATGGTAAGGAGGATTGTTAGGAATTATGTTTTCCTGAGTTAGTACTGTTAGTATTAGTTAGTTAGTATTGCTAGTATATATGTTAGTACTGATAGTAGAGTTAGTACTGTTAGTAGTAAGTTAGTACTGCTAGCATATATAGATAGTACTGCTTAAGTGATATGCATGAGATATATTATGAATAGATATGCATGATCACTTAACGCGTTTTGTAAGCCCATTAGGGTTTCTTTAGTGTATAAAAGGAACCCTACGGCACTAGTTAGATATATAAGTTTCACAAATATTCATAGTTAGTAATCTGTAACCTAGCAGATTAATAGTAATCAAAGTTCTGTTTTATTCATTGTTCTTCTTAGCAGTATAAGTTAGTTTCCGCATAACTTATATTGTTCAAAGTCATTGTTTCTCTTGTAGTTAGTTTAGATCTATCCGGATTAGCTACCACCCTTTACAGGGTAGAAAGATCTATTCAGATTGGGATCAACATCTTGCAAGTGACAGATTTGCGTTTTCAATTTTTTAATGACGTTGTCCTTTCCTTAAAGGGAAGCTTTCATTTTTCCAATTACAAAGACTGAATCAAAGTCAGGAGTATCTCTAGCGGGTGAAAGTGGGTTGTTCCTAAAACTTTCTTTAAGGTTTTGATACTTTAACTGCAGGTTTAAATGATTTACCTCAAGATTGGAAAACCGTTTCACTAATTCATTATGATTATCCTTTTGAATCTTATCACGTAAATTAGAAAGCTCAACTTCAAGTTCCAGACAACGTGCCTTAACAATAGTGTGGGCATCATGAATTTCAGTAAATCTAGATACATTAGCTCAGAATTCGTTGCAACATAAAACACTTCTTTGGACAAGCAGTCAGCAATTAAATTATCATTAGCAATAAAAAGGTTTTTTTGTTTAATCCCATCATGTTTCCTATCTACAATGTTTTGGTCAATCTCAACTTCCAACTCTTTAAAAATGTCTTTCATTTCTTTAACTTCTTTAGTTAGAGCCTTTTGAATGCCCTTAAAATGTTCTTTAAGTGTTTTGAAAAATGGAATGACCTCAGTGAGATAACATTCCTTGGTTTGTTCAAAACCCCTTTCCCCTTCAGTGAGCCTGGTTGGTGTAATTCTCTTTTTACAGTTTATATCAAATTCCGAAAAAAGTTGTATAAGTGCAAAAATATTAATTTTCACTTGAATTTTTGTTGGAAGCACCCTGTGGACAAGCGTTGCAGGTGTATTTGGAGGATACATCGTCAAAGCTTTGATTGGTCTTAAGGCTGTTGTCTGCTCTTTGAGAGCTTCTGCTTTCATCTTGATAAGATCTTGAGACCGAAATATTTGCTCAGGGGTCAATTGCTTTTGTGGTGTGAAGGTCGCTAAGTAATTCTCTTTCGAGTAATCAGGTGGAGCGATCTTAACATTATGAGTCACACATTCTGGGTCTTTCATTTTGTCATTCATTTTCTTCTTAGTGATTTCAGCTATCTTTAGGGTATCCTTTATGTTATGCACTATGGCCGGGACATGATTGGTTTTGATAATTTCATGACCATTATATAAAGCAGGCTAAACTTTCTTTGCATGGGTGAGGCATAAGGGGTTCTTGTAACCAATAGCTACCTTATCCAGTTCATCATTATAGGGATTTGGTTTACACAACATGTGAACTGTTTGAAGAGACTGGTCTTGTTTGTATAATTTATCCTCGACCTTTTCTTTTAAAGCTTTCATGTCCAAAAATTCTTCAAGGTATTTGTTTTCTTTCTGTTTAAAATCCTTTTTCAAAGACGTAACTTCTTCTACCATTGACTTGTTATGGTTGATGGTAGAAGCAAGTTGCAATTTCACATAATGAAGTTCCTTTTTCAAATTTTCTTCCTTAATATTGCGGTCAGTGATAACTATTCTTAATTGTTCATCAATCTTTTGTTCACTTTCCGTTAATTCAAACCTGGCCCATCTTTCATACAGTTCAACTTGTTTCTTATATGTTGCAAGTTCAGCAGTTAGTGAATTATCAACAACTGTGTTTCGTGTTGTTTTAGAGATAGATTGGGCATGAGGTTCATACATATCATTGTATATCATCATGTATGCATCATTTAGAACAGAAGATACATTGCTTTTTTGTACAACTGGCACAGCGTTATCCTTTACATACTGATCATACAGAATCATATTACTATCACTCGTATAATCGGCATGCGAGTCAACGTAGTTAGGTTGTACATCGTCATGCATCTCGTGTTCTTTATGATGTTCACAAACAGCATCCTGATGGTGATCATGGTCGTGTACCTCAGATAGAATGTCTGAATCATACGACGGACCGACTTTATCAAAAACAGGATCTGCAGATGATAGATTAGCCATGAACATAGTTTGTGCCGTGGGAGCCTCGTCAACATCAGAATCAAAAGCATCACAATCATCAGCTTGAAACATATTATCCACATTGAGTGCTAAATCTTGAACAGGTTTCTCATCCACATCTTCATCAATAGAATTGTCTTGTCCACCTGCAATAAACAATAACTGCTCTTCATCCAATGCCACCCTATTCTCTTAAGCTTGCATCAGCAACATCTTGTCTTTGAAGTATTCAGAGTTCTATGGACGCTTGGGTTGAGTGCAGTTCCTTGCTATGTGGTCTATACCATTGTAGTTGTAGTACATAATCTGCCTTGCTTGACATGGATTAGCATTCCCAACTCTGTTCTGTTATCCCCATAACCAGTTGCACCTCTACCCTGTGCATTGTTCCCCTGACCTCTATTCTATCGACCCTGAACATTCTGAACCACAACCCTGCCGTCTTGAATTGTAGCTTGGTTCCTTGTATTTGATGAAGTTCTGAGTTGATTGTTTGTTTGAGGTACGTATGTTTTGTATGATTGGGTGAGTAGGGCAAGTATGTTGGTTAAATTCTCAATTAAGTTGTTCGTTAGAGAGGGTCCCGAATCAAGTTGAGTGTTGTCAGCAAAGTGTGGTAGAACATATTTGGATGGTGGAGTTCTGGATGATTGTGAATAGTAGTGCCGATGTGAGACATTAGACATCAAGGCAAGAGGATCCATAGTGTGTTGAGTGAATCGATCCAACATCATTTTGTTCTCATTGGCATGTGCCTCGGGTTTCTTCAGATAAGCATACAACTGATCATAGTTGTTGTCCCTCAATCCCCTATTTAGTTTCACTGCTGTCATAAATCTACCCCATTCAGGCAACATGTTATTCACAAACTTTGAGTTCAGCTGCATTCTTGACATGGTCATCTTGATGTTCTGCATGTCATTGATGAGTTTAGCAAACCGGATATAGTAGTCATGAATGGTTTCTCCTTTGTTTTGTCGAAAGTGTTCAAAGTCATCATACAGTTTTGATTCTCGATCTTCTTTGGTTAATTCCGAACCTTCCAGGAGCATCTTTACATTGCCCCATATGTCCTTCGCATCAGTGTAATGATTGATAAGAGTGTAGATGTCCTTTGGTAACCCTTGAAGTAGGATGTTTGTTGCCCGAATGTCAACATTGTACCTTTCCTTGTCTTTAGGAGAAAGGTCAGAGTAGACTCGAGGTCGTTCTAGACCTAGGGCACCTTCAGTTCCTTCGGCAAGTGTTTCCCAAAAAGTCCCGATTTGAAATGTTCTTTCATCAATTGACTTCAGAATGTTCACACCATTCTCTTTACCCCGACAATACAGTCGAATACGTTGTTGCCATGATGCAAAGTCAGTTCTATCAAGCATAGGTGGTCGGGTATCGGAACTGGCACATTGGATGTATTCTGAAAGAGTAGCCATCTTAATTGATTGTGAAATGATTAAGTTGATCAAACAATGATTAGTGATTGTATGTTAAAAGTGATGATTGTATGTTAGATTAGGTGATATGTTGTTTAATTATGATTTGGTTTGGTTGAAATTAGTTAACGTAATGAAGATAATAAGACTTAGGAAAAACGCAATGAAGAAGCTTAGACAAAATGCAGTGAAGAAGTTTAGACAAAACGCAGTGAAGAAGCTTAGACAAAACGCAGTGAAGAAGAAAATTTTCCCAGAGTTTCTTTCTACCAAAACGCAATGATGGTCTTCAAAAATAGGCAAAACGCAGGAGACAAGTTGCAGTGAAGAGCCTTAAATAAAACATAATGTGTTGAAGACAAAACGCAGTGAATAAATGAATTGGGTAGAGTTTCTCCTAGGCAAAACGTAATAGTGGTCTTCAAATTAAGCAAATCACAACCTGTAACAACAACCAAATCGCAGAGACAAAACACAGTAAACAAAACGCAGTCTCGAATAAGACAAAACGCAGTACTGTTGTACTTCACTAAACGATAAAACGCAGTGTCCTTTTTTTTGACAAAACGCAGGAGACAAAACGCAGTCAAGAAATTTGCTAGAGAGACAAAATGCAGTCAAGAAAATACGACTTTTTCCACCTAAAAACACCTAAAAATCACCCTTTTGAACATTTTTGCTTGGTTTCTTTTGCACAACTTGATCCTAGAAGGCTATAACAACTATAAAAACACTAACTTTAACACCACAAACGTGAGAATTAAAGAGTGTCAAGAATGAGACCATAAACCTTCAAAAACCAAACTTTTGATCTAAACTAACCAAGAAAACTCACACACAATATAGCTAATCATCCCATAAGCTCTGATACCAATTGTAGTATATTGGATATCATAACACAATGAATGATCTAGGGGTTGGCCAATTTATCTTAGAGAGAGAAAGTGAGTTCTAGTGAGAGAAAATACACCTTATGTGTGTGTATGATAGAATGAACAACCAACCCCTTCCCATGGCTGGAAAGGGGGTATAAATACAAGTGTTTTGTGCCCCTAAGTGGGCTATAGAGTGGGCTAACATGTGGGTAAAGACCCGGCCCAATACCATAAGTCATACGGTAATTAGACGATTAATATTAAAGCTACAAGCTAACCTATGCTAGACATTACACGGGGTGACCAAGTATTTTACATGGATTTTCATAATCCTAACAGTTAATAATCCTATTTTTTTGTTTAGTTAATAATCGAGGTTTGATGCTTTCGTCTTAGTCGAAGAGTTTGCAAGAAGTAGGAGATATTGATGTTTTTTATACGATTAGTTAAGTTTTGTAAGAATATGTTTGTTTGTGATTTTTTTTCGAGGATTAATGTTTTTATCTTAGTCGTGTCCATTTAAATAATGTTTTTTAGGAAAGATCAGCAATGTGTCGAGGTTTGGCAAAACTCTGTAAGAACATGTTGATTATATGAAAATTTTCCCGGTAGGACTTGGATTTTGGAATTTTTCCTGGTAAGTATTTGTGAGCATTCATTGAACTGTGTGGATATTAGTAGTAGGTGCAGACGTGAGTATGTATGTCATATATTAATCAACTTAGTATAACGTTCTTGAAGATATTAGATGCAGAGTTTTTTTAGGGTCATAAAGATTTTTATAAGAGGGGTCAACCGTGTTAAATGGAATTCTATCCTTCTTTAGTCGAAATATGGTGGGTTAGGAGTGGGTTGTCTTGGGTCTAAAAATCTTATCATTTTTGGGAAATGGTAATGGCGTTTTAAGAAGAACATTCTTGGTCGGTCGAAGGATACTAGAGGAACTAGGATCACAAATCTAGCGATTGTTGGAAATAAAATGTTTATTACTATTAAAGATCAGCAATATGTTGAGGTTTGACAAAGTTCTGTAAGAAGGTGTTGATCATATGAAATTTCCTATTTATTGATTTTTTGCGTTATAGAAAAAAATTCGTTATTTTATATTGATGCCAAGGAGACGGTAAAATATTGATATCTCATTATCTTGAGCGCAAACTACTAGTTGCTGGTTTTCGATACAGGTGGTTCAAATGGCATAACTTCAACCTTTTTTAGTTGTTGCTGGATCCCTTTTATTTAACTACTGTTTTTGTTTTACGGCCTTGTGGGTTGTGTTCTCTTTCCGTAGTATGGCAAAACTGATTATTTAAGGCAAAACTAAATATTTTTAGATTAAAGTTCTAGATAGATAGTTTAGATGTTTAGCAGGTGCCAGTTCCCACGACAATGTAACATTAGCGTCATATTAGAAAAAGTCACACATGGTCAACATGAGCAGAACGTCATCATTTTAATTGAGCAACATGATCAGCTTGCATCAAGACTTTTAACCATTTGACCAATTTCTCAGGCCTTGAAAAGTTGGTTAGCAGAGGCCTTGAAAAGTTGGTTAGCATAAATAATAATAGTGAGGTAAGGTGTAGTTAGAGCCAAAGAAAATACACTACTAGGTTCGAACTTGACAACTCTATACTTATTCTACTAGAAGGGGCATGGTACAATATTAATGTCACTGAAACAGTATCTACATCAATAGCTTAAATCATTTATTAGGACTTGAAATCATACATTACATTTGTCAGAAGAAAAGAGACAAACAAATTTTTTGCATTACATTACCTCAATATCTAGTTGTACAACAAACAAGATTAGCGCAACACAGTTTGTTTACGGATAATAATAGGTGCCATTGAGTCGTTTATCTTGTTCCTTATACTGTGAATAACAAATTTTCAATATGCAATTTCCATACTTTTTTATTGCTACAGAACCTTTAAACCTGAGAAACACGTAACTCTTTGTATTGCATTGCATTCAGCAACGTAGAAACCATGAAGTGAACTTGAAATATGCAATTGATAACTATAAAATAAGCAGATGATTCCTTCTCTGTAATGCAGCAATCTCCCAAGATGTTATCGTTTATGTTAATTTTAACTTTATGCAGCAAATATTCTGATTATTATCCTTAATGTTTTGCTTGTAATCTGGGGACCGGTAAGGGGACCTCTGTGCTTGAGGGTCAGGTACATTGGGTAATGGGTCAAAACGGGAAACTTTTAGTTTGGGTTTGGTTGACTCATAGACACTATATATTCTTTACTCTATTGAAGTTAATTAATTTATAAACAATAATCAAATTTATTTTTAGTAAAATTCGGGTGAATTCACCCTATTCAACCTGTTTTCATCTACCCATAAATGGGTCAAAATTGCCAACTTAGATTTCTGTAGTACTAAATTAGTTTCTGTATTTGCAACAGGTTTGCCCCATCCCCAGATCCCTCATTACATATTGAGTTTTCCAAGCGAACTCATGAGCAACAAGCATCATTGGGGTATGTCTTTGACCCAACACAATCGACATAAGTTTCCAGTGAAGCAGTATCAAGTTCTCAAGGAACAGTTGAGCCGCATGGATCAGTTGGTGCAGTGGCTAGCAGTCGGGCAATAGCCCAACGAAATACTGTAGAGTTTTCTGAAGCTTTTTTCGATAACTGCACCGAAATAGGTACTTTAGACTGATATGAAATAAGGGTATTTGATTTGAGGTAATGGGGCTGATATCTATAGATACGAGCACCTAAAGGGTTGAGTTTATAAATCTATAGCCATACTCATTCCACCTTATTCTCAAATTCTCATTCCTATAGCGATTACTAGCTGTAAACCCAACACTGCCTAAGAGTATGTATAACCATTGACGTTCTATTAACAGGCGATGACTTTTCCAACCATATGTGGTGCTTTTGAATATCATTTTAGTTTTTTAAGAATATCTTCACAAGTGAAATTTATTATCGAGGATTGACGCTTTTGTAAAATATAGGATATACTGATGGTTTTAAGATGATTAGTTAAGTTTTGTAAGAATATGTTTTGTTTTTGAATTTTTTTT
>BQNB010025050.1:0-60070 GCA_026074375.1 Tanacetum coccineum
GCTTAGGTCACGTATCGCTTTGCTTGTTTGATTGTGATTCATAACAGTGTTCACTCGGCTTTCATATCATATTGTTCCATCTATCTTCTACAGCTCTTGATTAGTCATGAAAAGCTCGGACCTCCCTATTGCTAGTTGTGACAATACTACTAATGATCTTTTGTTAAAATTGATTGGACAATTGGGCAATTTAGGTGTTTCTACTTCCATGAATATGGCTGCTATTAGGGGTTCGGTCCGTCCTGTTAACACAAGTATCCCTATGGCGTTTCACACTTCACCAGGCCTACTTTCTTATCACACTAGTCCAAATCATGTTTAACCTAATTTGTATCCAAGTGTTGTTACATACCCTTTAGGCTTTACACCCCAACCGGCCCAATCTCTAGCTTATTACCAGGTTGTTGGCCCACCTGTTTTACACAGCCACCAGCCCAGCTCAGCTCATAGTCTCCGGTCTGCCAACTCAGCTCACGGACCCAGATGCTTGGTTACCTACTGGTTAGCCCACCGGTCTACAGGGTCAAGCTACTACTTTACATCATGCCTTTACTACCATGATGCTCATGATTCCCACTTCTAAGAAGCTTGGAATTAGATACAGGCTTGCGAGCTCTCTTTTAATAATTTAGTTACTAGTCTTAGTGAATTTTTTTATACGTGTATGTATCTATCTATCTCGGTTGGTGACGGTCATTCTATACCTGTCAATAATACGGGCCATAGTATTTTGCTAATTCCTTTTAAATCCCTTCACCTAAATAATGTCCTTATTACTCCCCATATTGTAAAAAATCTTATTTCTATTCGTCATTTTGTTCGTGACAATAATTGCACTATTGAATTTGATGTGTTTGGCTTTTTAGTTAAGGATTTCATGACGCGTCAGGTGCTTCTCCAATGCGATAGCACATGGGATCTTTACCCGGTCATGACTCCATTACCCCGATTATCATTGATTTTCTTGTTAATTCAGCATAAGTCGCTAGGCACCAACATCTTGGTCATCCAGGAAATGAAGTGCTCCGTCGTCTTGTTTCCAATAATTTTATTTTATATAATAAGGAGAAACCTCCTGTGCTTTGTCATGCTTGTCAGCTTGGTAAACACGTAAGTCTTCCGTTTGTTAGTTCTGATACTGTGGTCACTTCATGTTTTGATATTATTCACTCGGATGTGTGGACTTCACCCATTCCAAGTCTTTCGGGTTATAAATACTGGTCTTATTTTTTGATCATTATTTGCAATTTGTTTGGGTTTATCATTTGCTTAATAGATCTGATGTTTTGTCTAAATTCATATTGTTTCGTACATATGTTCACACTCAGTTTAAGTGTGAAATAAAGTCATTTTAGTGTGATCATGGTGGTGAGTTCGACAACCGTAACTTACACAAACTTTTTTCCAAAAATGGCATTCAGTTTCGTTTCTCATGTCCAAAAACGTCCCAACAAAATGGTAAGTCTGAACGAATGGTTCGCACCATCAATAACCTCATTAGGACTTTACTTTTTCAAGCCAATCTTCCACCAACATTTTGGGTCGAAGCACTTAATATGGTCATTCATTTACTAAATATTTTGCCTTCCACCGTTATTGCCAACGAAATACCATATACCTATTTTTTTGGCAAACACCTAGACTATAGCCTTTTATGTACCTTTGGGTGCTTATGTTACCCTCACCTATATCCTAATCATAAACTTGAACCCCGCGCCACACCCTCTATTCTATTGGGTCATGTTTCCAATCATCGAGGGTATCATTGCCTTGATTTAGCCACTAATAAAATAATTATCTCCCGACATGTCACATTTGATAAAACCATGTTTCCTTACAGTTCCACTTAACCCGCTTTGCCACATTCATACATTTTTTTAGACGATACCCCCGATCTTATCTCATCAACCGTTTACACCAATCCCGTAGTGCAACCTAAACCCGAACCCGGGGCATTTGGTCAACCGTTTACACCAATCCCGTAGTGCAACCTAAACCGATAGTTATCAAAATTATACTAAAAAGTTACAAAATCTACCCTAAACTAGTTGGGACTTGTCACTTTGTTTTAAACTTTTAATATATATAAAAAGTTTATATTTTTTTTCATTTCCATCTCATATAAACACACATACATATATGCCACACTCTCTCTATCTATATGAATTTTCGGGCGAGCCCCTCCGCCGCTGGATTCCGGCCACCACCACGTCGCCGCCACCAGAAAAGTTTTCCAGCGGACTTTTCTGGCCGAATTCAAAAATGGTTCTCACCAACGGATCTATCCGATCCCCCATATCACACGCCACCACTCGCCACCCCACTATCACCATCATCATCCCCATGACAGCCCCACCATCCCCACCACCGTCATTATCATCATCATAACATCACCATCTCCATCATCGTCCTCACGACAGCCGCCACCCACAAGGGTGCGTGTGGTTTTCTCCGCCGCACCAAGTAAAAAAAAGGGTGTGTTTGATTCTTTTATAAAAACACCACAAGGGTGTTTGTTTCGGTGATCAACCAACCACAAGGGTGCGTTTGACAGTCAAACCACCACAAGGGTGTGTTTGACAGCCACCACACCATAGGGGTATGCTAGTTTATGTGGCTTTTCATAGCCGAGAGGGTACGTTCGGTTGTGGGTGCACCAAGAGTGCGTTTGGTTTGTAAAATAAGCCCCAAAAGGGTGCGTTCGGGTGGGGTCTAGCAGCCACAGGGGGGTGTTGTTTCGGTGGTGAACCACTACAAGTAGGGTGCGTTTGGTTTCGCAGTCTATCACCGCAAGGGGTGCGTTGGTTTGCGGGCACCACAGCCAATACGGGTGCGGTTGGTTTATGGTAAAATAGCCGCAAAGGGTGCGGTTGGTTTGTGGTAAAACAACCGCAAAAAGGTGCGGTTGGTTTATGGTAAAACAGCCCCGAAGGGTGCATTTAGTTTAATGGCAGCAGGGGGTGTCGGGTGTGGCTGTGAAACACCAAGGGTGCGTCGGGTTGGTGGTAACACCCACAAGGGTGCGTTTGTTTGGGCGAAAATAGCCGAGGGGGGGGGGGGATGTTTGGTTTGCTGCGGGACAGCCGGGGGAGGGATGTTTGGTTGGCTTAAACACCAAAATGGGTGCATTTGATTTATTTTAAATAGGCACCCAAAGGGTGCGTTGGTTTGGCAGTTAACACCTGTACCCAGGGCATTTGGTTTTGCAACACGAAAAGGGTCGTGGTCGAGATCGTTGCAGATTCGGTTGTGATTTATTTGGATTATTTGATTGTGGTCTTTGATCAAGGTGAGTTTCATAACCTCGCTTTTCAATCTTTTGAATGTTTATAAACCCGCGAGGGGGATACATGCTTGTCTACAAACTCTTATACTTACTCGGTTATCTTATAACAACGTGATTGTTTTTAAAGGATATTGTGAGTTTATAGCCCCACGTTTTACATGTTTTATATATATTTTTGGGGTGAGAACATGCTTGTTTACAAATGCATTTACGTGGTTGATTACAAATTGGTTCACATACTCATTTACATAGCTCGCTATAGGATATATTACTTGACTTCATTTTTGGTCTCATATTATTGTACTTATTTTGAAATGATTACGGATTAGCTTAAGCGGATTGAACTGATAATAATACGGTACTGCCCGGGTGTTCTTGGAGGGGACACCGGTAACGGGAGTACCAATTCTTTAAATAAAGGCCCGGGTGTTCTTGGAGGGAACACCTGTGATGGGTATATATATAAGTCTACGTCACAGCTTCATGAACTGTAAATCACTTGGAGAGTGAGCGCGAATGTTATGAAATAGATCTATTCGGGTGTGATCCCCGTTCGGCGTATTAGCTATCACTGGGGCAAAATAAACGTTTATATAATAATGTTGTCTTACGCGTATGTTATAAAAATAGATCTATTCGGATTTGATAATCCCCGTTCGGGTAATTTGCTATCACCTAGGCAAAACGAAACATTTATAACATGTCGGGATTACGAATTGGTTGGGGCCTTCAGGGGTCCACAACACTTACATATGAACTCTTATGTAATATTAGTGGCATCGGGTTTCTCTTGAGCTTTAGAGTAATCAGTAAACATGTTTACTACTCCACATGATATTTACTGGCCTTGATTAAAGTGGCAATCATACTCGAAACATTTTGGTGGATCATAATTGGTCATGCATTCTTTATAAATCTTTGGGATAAGATTGGTACTTTTGGTGACATTAAATTGGTCATGCATTCTTTATAAATCTTTGGGATAAGATTGATACTTTTGGTGACATTAAATTGATCATGCATCACGGCGCTCGCTCTCATCTTTGCGCGCGGTCGCTCTCGCTGCGCGGCTACTTTTCGGTGACATAAAATGTGTCGTGCATTCTTTATAAATCTTTGGGATTTTTACATGGTACTGTGATGACACAGTGGACAAATACATTCATTTGAAACTTACATTCATATTTAAACTAACCTATGAACTCACCAACTTTATGTTGACCGTTTTAAGCATGTTTTTCTCAGGTGATATAGATACTTGGCTTACTTGAAGTGCATTGGAGTCTATACATTCAAGTTTTTCATGGTGATGCAATTATGGGACAAATGTTATATCAATTTCAAGGAAATCAACGAGATTATTTTTCAAACGACACATTTAGAGGTCGTTCTCTTGTATCTAGCGCTGTGTATTATGAAGTAACTCCCCCGGACATACTTCCGCTGCGACACGCATTTTTGGGGGTGTTACAGATTGGTATCAGAGCACTGGTTATAGAGAACTAGGTTGCATATTTTACCCTAGACTATAACCGTTTTCATCTTAGGAGATATCTTAGGAAAGGATATGTATTATCTTTTGACACGTTTGTAAAGCCCATTAGGGTTTCCTTGGTGTATAAAAGGAACCCTAAGGCACATTGTTAAAAACATGATTGAGAAATATCAATAGAAGTATAGAGCTTATTAGCAATTTAGTATTACTGTTTCTTCTTAATTCTTGTGTTAAGTTTCCGCATTAACACATGATATTCATAGTCAGTGTCTCTCATATAGTTAATTTGGATTTATCCAAGTTATCTATTGTCTTACAAAGGCTAGTCAGATCCTATACCAAGGACCTACAGACATTGTGAATTACACAGTGGTCTCACTTCGTTCTCAGGCTTCGTAAGTTAATCAATGGTATTTAAGAATATTATTTTCTTCATAGTTATATACAACATCGTATTGCACGAAGACCGTCATAATTTTTTTTTGTTTACATGGAATTATGTATCAATTTAAGGATTACAAGTCTTGTATGGGCGGGACTTGTAATACGAGGATTGATATGATAATTGGTATGTTAACAAAGCCCGTTACAGTTCTGTTTACATGGAATTATGTGTGGATTCAAGTGTTACAAGTCTTGTATGGGCGGGACTTGTAATAGGAGGATTGATACGATAATTGCTATGTCGACTCGTTTAAGATTTTGAACACTATGTGATTTCCCTGATAGTTTTACTCCTAGTCTTCGAAGACGAGTTTGAACACTCGTCCCATACTCATTAGAGCACATGCATTGTCATGTCAATCACTTTGAAAGTTATGTGAGTACGCGTAATGCATCGGGAATTATTAAGTAGGATGATTTATAATTTATTTATTTGAAAGGATTGGGACGCCTCTTTATTTAAATAAATAAATTGTAAATCCCCGAACCATAAGTTTATCATTTCTTACTTACATAAATTAGGACGCTCCTTTATGTAAGTAATGAATTATAAATGAGTGGGCTTAATGGTATTCAATGTGACACGAGTATGAACCTGAACTCGATGATCACTGAAATTCGTTAAGAAGTTCTAGAAACACAATAGTGTCTTACTACTCAGCCGAATCTCAAGGTCTCACCTAAGCTACCTTATCTCATTCTTAAGTTATTACTTTTGCCGTTACATATCTTTACGATCGCGAACTGTTCATGGAACTAACAGGCTTGTTACACACTTGAACTAATAAAGTTGATTCATCCTCGAACTAACGACTGAGTAACATATTCCGCCATCTATCGCATAAGCTCTTCCGCGAGCTCCTCCCATTTGATTGAACTTGATTCTGGAGATACTGTTTCTCAAAATGTCATCACTCTCTACATCCCATCACCATTTGTTATAGTTATTGACATTATGGTCGCTGCTGTTGGGTCCTGGAGCGGTCCCAGCGTATACAACTTTATCCAATAGGTAGTGCATCCCCCCGTAAACCAGATAAACACTTACCGACGAAACATCTAGTCGAGCTATTCATTTCGGGACACTAGTACGGAGACTTAGGTCGCGATACATCCTGGTACTACTAAGTAAGTTGGATACTTACATCCATAAGCCTCGTTGATGTGAATCATCGAACATTACAGATAGCAGAAACGAGACTCCGTCCTCGGACATTTAGAACCTTATACAAACATACTTACGCGACTACACCTGCTTATTGATGTTTTCTCTATTATGAGACTTTCTTTATAACGCGGTTATATCAGTCATAAGATCTGTAATGATATTTTGAGATACCTATTTTGATGGATTAAATATCCTGGTCAAACTTAGCCAAAATTTTTGGTATATCAGCTAAAATTTTTGCTGAATAAAGTTATCAGCGTTTTGTTTAGAATGGGTTTATTAAATCTTAAGTCTTTTCTTGGTAACACAATCGGCTAACACAAATTTAATCTCGGGACGAGATTTCTTTAAGGGGTAGGTACTGTAACATCCGGGAATTTTCGAAATTTTAAAGGACTATTTTAACCTTGGACTTTTCGAGTCTGACTTGACTTTTGACTTTTGGTCTTTTATTGTCACATAAAAACGATTACCGCATAACTGGTAAAATTTTCGGAACATATTTCAATAATAAATCGTATTTATTATTACACACCTCGAGTACAAAGTTATTTTTAACTTATTTGATTCGAAAACGAAAAAGGATATATATTAATTCATAGTTGATTTATCAAAAACGAACTACTAAATCACGTTTTCACGATTCGGACCCTAAAGCAATTTGATGTAAAACGATATTTCAGACAACTTTTTAGTTTTACCCGAGACTTGAAAACAAGCAGAAGAGGGCTAAAACAGCCTCGCAAAGTTTTGAAAACTGCACACAACGGGTACCGACACACACAAATAATTAAATTTATTTTTAATTATCACTATACATTTAATAAAAAAAATATTAAATAAAATCATTTAATATTTTATTTATTTAATCGTTGTTGATAACGCGAATATCCGAGTTAAAAATTCGTTTTTATTTTAACCGAGTCACTAAATAAATAACGAACATTTTATAAATGTTATAAAATATTTATGAAACGCTGTCAAATAAATACTCATTTTTATCATAAAAATGATTTGGAAAACAATGGCGCAAGTTTCGTATTTTGAAACATCCGTTAAGTCACTCAAACGAGTCCCGAACAGATAGTTATCAAAACTATACTAAAAATTTACAAAATAGACCCTAGAATATTGGGTATTATCATTTCATATTATAACTTTTATTATATATAAAAATTATATACATTTTCTTTCATTTTTACATAATAAACACACAAACATATTTATCACTCTCTCTTCTCCCTCAAATGTCTGGTCGCCCTCCACCGCCGGCCACCACGCCGTCGCCGCCGAAAAAGTTTTCCGGCGGACTTTTCCGACCGAAACCAAAAATAATCCTCGTTAACCGATCTATCCGACCCACTAGGTCACTCGCCGCCACTCGCCGCCCCCTCCTCCGGCTGCCTCCCCACCGACGCCACCATAACACCACCACCTCCACCCCGTCACACCCACTGCCATCTCCACCATCCCCGTCACTTCCTCCACACCATCATCATCTCGTCATCACCATCTCCACGCACCACCATCATGTCACCAATAAATAACAATTATTTTTATAAATGTTATAACAATATTTATGAAATACTATCAAGTAAATACTCGTTTTTATAAGAAAAATGATTTGGAAAACAATGGCACAAGTTTCGTGTCTTGAATCATCCGTTAAGTCATTCAAACGAGTCCCGAACCAATATTTACACGTTTGGTCCCTTGGAAATATTTACAATGTAAACCCTAATCTATTATATACATTACACTTTATTATTAAACTTTTATATAAATATAAAAGTTATAAAATTTTATTTCATTTTTATGTGTGATCAACACACACACATGATATCCATCTCTCTCTCTTTATCCGGCTGCCACCACCGGATCCGGCCAACCTCCGGCCGCCACCGCCGCCGGCCACTTTTTCCGGCCAAACTCCGGCGAACCTAAAAGTCATAAAAGATGTAGATCTACCCGATCTACTACTCCATGCGCTGCCACTAAATACAGATTGGAACACAAAATACGACCCATTGAATACGACCCATTCAATAGTTACAGTATAACAGCCCAAAAAGGGGAGTTTGGCTGTATTAGCACCAAACGGGTGCGTTTGGTTTGGCAGATTCGCCACAAAAGGGTGCGTTTGGTTTAACAAAAATTATAATAATCAATTAATAAAAATTATTACGAGATTTATAAATTATAAATCGGAACTAAGTGGTGGTTAATGGTTAAATAAATATGATAGTTATTACTTTGTTTTAGTTTATATATAAATATATATATAGATATTTAAAACACGCGGATGTTGGAACATTGATTTCGGTTATTAAGTGGAAAAGCATTAGATTTCATAAATATGGGGAAAGTTATATAAACGGAAAGGTCATGACGAAATTTATATAATTTTCTATATTTATTAATGATTCACTAAAACTTCTATTATTTTAGAACCCGGCAAAAGGGACTAAGTTATATTTTAAAGGTATATTAAATTATAACTGTACAATAACTCGACAACGAATAAGAATTATACTTTTACAAATGAGACAACGATTTTAGCTACGATCCATCAATAAAACGAAAGATTAATTTATAAAATATTATTTTATAAATTCCTGACTAGAAGGTAAAATCATAACCTTTGTAAAAACTTTACAAACATCGGTTGTTTAATTCGTAACTTTAAGACGTGTGTCTATTTTTATAAGGACTTTTTATCACTTAAATTGGTGTCGAAATATTTGGTTTAATAATTTACTCACACTTATTATCTAATACCTGCAAAGCATTATATACGTCACATTAATCTTTGGATTGTTTGTCTTTGTTATATAATTCACGGTATGAGTTATATAAGGGTTTATTTATCATATGTAATATATACAGAATATATTACATACTTTGCGTTCACTTTTCAATTTATTTATTTAACCAACCACCAAACTATTACAACTTTAAATCTAAATCTTTTATCAACGTGTCGCGTTGACGTAACCATTCATCGGGAAACCCAAATACATTATCCTAGGCTAGTGGGACTTAGCCGTTAAGATTAGTTGCAACTTCTTGATCGAGCCGCTTCGTCTTCCGTTCGTGTTGTGCATATTAGATGCCTATCTGTCAATCGTTCTTCATCATCGAGGTGAGTTCATAACCTCGCTTTTTAATCTTTTGAATGTTTATAAACCCGCGAGGGGGATACATGCTTGTCTACAAACTCTTATACTTACTCGGTTATCTTATAACAACGTGATTGTTTTTAAGGGATATTGTAAGTTTATAGCCCCGCATTTTACTTGTTTACATATATTTTTGGGGTGAGAACATGCTTGTTTACAAATGCATTTACGTGGTTGATTACAAATTGGTTCACATACTCATTTACATAGCTCGCTATGGGATATATTACTTGACTTCATTTTTGGTCACAAATATATGTACTTTACTTTTGAAATGATTACGGATTAGCTTAAGCGGATTGAACTGATAACAATACAGTACTATCCGGGTATTCTTGGAGGGGACACCGGTAACGGGAGTACATATTCTTTAAATAAAGGCCCGTGTGTTCTTGGAGGGGACACCTATGATGGATATATATATAAGTCTACGTCACAGCTTCATGAACTGTAAATCACTTGGAGGGTGAGCGCGAATGTTATGAAATAGATCTATTCGGGTGTGATCCCCGTTCGGGTGATTAGCTATCACTGGGCAAACGAACGTTATAACATGTTGTCTACGCGAATGTTATAAAATAGATCTATTCGGGATTGATAATCCCCGTTCGGGTGATTAGCTATCATTGGGCAAACAAACGTTATAACATGTCGGATTACGATTGGTTGGGCCTACAAGGCCCACAATACTTACATATGAACTCTTACTGTTATATTAGTGCATTGGTTTCATGAACTTAGAGTAATTGTAATCATTGTTTTATACTCATATGGATATTTACTGTGCCTTGAATAAAGTGGCAATACATACTTGAAACATTTTGGTGACATTAAATTGGTCATGCATTCTTTATAAATCTTTGGGATAAGATTGGTACTTTTGGTGACATAAAATGTGTCGTGCATTCTTTATAAATCTTTGGGATTTTTACATGGTACTGTGATGACACAGTGGACAAATACATTCATTTGAAACTTACATTCATATTTAAACTAACCTATGAACTCACCAACTTTATGTTGACCGTTTTAAGCATTTTTTTTCTCAGGTGATATAGATACTTGGTTTACTTGAAGTGCATTGGAGTCTATACATTCAAGTTTTTCATGAAGATGTAATTATGGGACAAATGTTATATCAATTTCAAGGAAATCAACGAGATTATTTTTCAAACGACACATTTAGAGGTCGTTCTCTTGTATCTAGCGCTGTGTATTATAAAGTAACTCCCCCGGACATACTTTCGCTGCGACACGCATTTTTGGGGGTGTTACAATTGATCTTAATATCCCTTTGTTTGATGAACAAGTTACTCATGAATGGAAAAAAAACACACTCAAGTCTATGCCTACCACACCACATGCAACTACACCTTAAAACTCCAAAAAAGCATAACCATGATGTTCAGTTAGATGTAGTATATAGATTTGATGATAAGGAAGCTTGCATCTATGAGATAGGATTAAAATGTTTAAGAGAAGGGTATGAATATAAAGTTCTTAAATCATGCAAGAAAAGGTACGCGGTAGAATGTGTCCACCTCGATTGTTATTGGTACATATCCACTTGTAGGATTGAGAATAGTATTGGATTTAGAATAACTCATATTAGCAACAATCATACATGTTTTAAAACCTAATTCTATCCATATCATCATAACGCTACAACAAAATTGTTAGGTTAATTGATAGTTTTGAAATTCAGAGTTGTTACAAGGGTATCTATATATGTTTCATACAAACGAGCTTGGAAGGGAAAACACTTAGCATTGGACTCAAATTATGGCTGCCCTGTCGCTTCATTTGCTCAATTACCTTATTATTGTTATAACTTAAAGCTGGCTAATGAGAATACCGTTACACACATTGATACGGATGATGAAGGATGTTTTAAGATGTTATTCATAGGATTTGGTGTTGCGGTAAGCGTATACTACGTTTTCTAGTTCTTATTTTATGTGTAACTTACTTACCTTATGTTATGTATGTTTGCAAGTCTGCTTCAAATATTGAGAATAACATAACATATAGTTATAGCCAAACATAATGACCATAACATAATATTATACTACCTCCGTCCCAAAATTATTGTCCAGTTTTGACTTTTTAAGTCTTTCTTTGTCAACTTTGACCTTAAATATTTTTGTTTGTGCTATTTAATATTTGATGCATAATATATGAATGGATTGAGTTTTAAATGTATTTTTCATTGGTACAATTTTCATCAAGTATTATGTAACATAAACAAAAATATTTAAGGTCAAAGTTGAAAAAGAAAGACTCAAAAAGTCAAAAGTGGACAATAATTTTGGGACGGAGGTAGTATTAGAGAATCAAATAGCTTACAAAAGTTGTATTTGGAAGGTTATTTAATTAGCTATATGGGTTTGGAGTATATGGAAAAAGGGGGTTTAAAGAATAATTTGATGTCACTCTCTTTGGATGAATGTGATAAGATAAGTGATATTGGTATTTGTCACTTGAAACAAATGGTAAATCTAACTCATTTGAGTTTGTCAAAGTGTGGGGTTAACATCACTGATTCTGGGATTTTGACTCTGTCACAAATAATCCCAAATATTGAGGTATTGGATTTGTCTTGGTTGATCAACGTAACGGATATTTCATTATCTCAAATTGCTATCAATTGTAAGAGACTGGTGTATACTAATTTGACGGGTTGCGAGGATATTACTAGTAAAGGTGTAGGCTGTTTTGCTCGTCACCAAACACTGGCATCCCTTCTTATGTCCTCGTGTTACCATATTTTTGTGATAGATCATCATTCATCCTATCACAGATCATACAACCACTTCCAGAATATCGAATGACTCGTATCCACCAAAACATCAACATCTCTACTCCTGCGCTACCCTCCCCACCTACAATCACACACCAACAATCATCCACCACCTCATCTCTCCACTCAATCTCAAACATCCCCCACATCCACACCAATACTCACCACCAAATACTCTCACAATTCCCTTCATAATACACCATGTACACACCTCACATTCACTCACCATATTACTACTACTATCCTTCAAAAACACTACCATACCCCTGCCTGCACTATATACACTCACTATCGAAACCACCACCTGCCAAGAGCACAACCCAACATCTCACTAAATCGATCTACACTCCCACCTGCCAACACCTACACTACTCAAACCCCCTATACCTCCTAACAAGATCTATCCTCACCTCATATCTCCGTACTCCTAAACCTATACATATAAGACTAGATGCAGATGTAAAATATACATCATAGTCCAAATCTCACAATCACACCACACCGTCCTCACACTGTAAATCCCTTGACGCACTCTCATAAATCCTCAACACCCCAACCATCGTATCCGCACTCTCTGATACCACACTAATACCTCTTATCATCCTCTATGACTCTCCTTGTGTAGTCAAGATCACAATCTCCACCATGTACACATATCCCCTACCCAACAATCAACCCCCCACTCACCCCCATAACTATAACCAACAAAAACCAAACAATCTTCGATAAGACAGGATCCCCACCAAACACCGCATTGCTCAATGTGATCTCCCATCAGTAAATCTGCATGCACGTCTCTACACTCCTAATTCCACTATCTAACCAAACATAACAGAATAGTCTCACATATATGTACATAACTCTGAGTCAAGATGTTTACTCCTGCTCACTCTCACTCATCCCTATTTAAATAAATTACCACATACTACAGCAAATTCCTACCAGTAAATACTTCACCCGCCAACTGTCGCCCACCTCCACTAATTAACAACGCTCAATTCCATTCTCCAACCTAAATCTGTACTTGACAATGTCGCACATAAGTTATATTGCCAGAGATGAATACCATGTCCTGCCCTTCACAGTACTTAGTGAATCCTCCAGAATCCTACTCCGTCTCTCAACTACCCTCCTCCCTACTAGTTAGTCCAAATCTCCACCCCATCCCCAACTCACTCACAACCTACAAACCACACATCTCGCACACCACCTTACTCCAAAAATATCATATCCTGCTACCGCCCACCACCACAAACAATCCTCTCCAACACCTAGAAACACATAATACAACCCCATCATAGACACCCTATAGTATCCCTTCTCAATATATACTCCTAACACATACCCCACTGAAATCTAACACCACCACTCTCTCAATCCCCCACACCTCTCTCCTATCAAAGTGTACTATAACAATAAATATGTTGTTAACACCCTCCACAACACTCAACACGCCTCACACCTCTACAACAAATATATCACAGTCTACTCGACACTCTCCCTTGTCTATGTATCTCAATATTCAATTCTACCTCCCCTTCATCAATGAGACCTCCATCCAGAGATTATAACAGTACCGAAATATACATACACTAGACGTACCTAACCTATCTATTGATAGACTATCACATTGTATCAGATATATCATCCCATATGACAACACTAAGATCACCATATTCCTACCTCTAATACAAGCAAAAGCACCGACTCCGAAACGCACATGTACCTGACACTCATAGTACAATTAAGATACAACCAATCGTTGACTCCACATCAGAACATCAATCTATACCCTAAAGCACATGCCACTGAAATCCACGCCCCCACAATCACCTCTAATCACCTCAAAAGAATATCAGATCTACATCCAGTGTTCCTCCTACGCATACACACCATATGCACTTACCATCCACTGCACATATATACTCTATAATATGTCCCATATCCCACACCTAACACCAATACCACCATAACCCCCCTCTAAACTAAACACTAAACACCCATCCTCCACACTACCTTTAACCAGTATATACAAAAATCACCTGAAAATCTCAATTACACAATCATAGAGATAAAATAAATATAAAAATACTATACCAAACACATATCATCCACCCCCAGAGAATGTCCATATATAGATCCCACTCTATATATAATACATATCAACATCACCTATAGACTCCAACTAATAATCAAGACATAAATACAAACTCACTATCAATCTTCTACTCCAATAAGCTCCAAGATAATTCCAATCAATCATACTTTTAAATTACCCACCTAACATTCACGATATGTCTTTACAAGTCTTCCTCAAAAATACCCAAATCTTTATCACTTGATCCAATAACTATCAGATCTAAATATGTTAGAAAACATTC
The DNA here is from genome assembly GCA_026074375.1 of Tanacetum coccineum. Classification (NCBI taxonomy): domain Eukaryota; kingdom Viridiplantae; phylum Streptophyta; class Magnoliopsida; order Asterales; family Asteraceae; genus Tanacetum; species Tanacetum coccineum. The sequence goes on from BQNB010025050.1 coordinate 14,754, forward strand.
AAACAATATCACACACGAACATGTGCAAGAACCATCTGTGACAACCCTTACCTGTCATATCCTAAGTCAACCCAACCTCTATTATAAACCTCCCCACGAAGTCTCAATACTAACATCATACACATAATCAATGTTCAATACAAAACTCTTCACTGAAATCACACCTCCCTTATAACCATACGACACGCGCACCAAACCCTCGTACACATAAGAACCTACAGTTACCCGAGATCTCCTCTGAGTGAACACCATCAAAATCACTGACTAATACTCATATGTCAACGAACCCATTATAACACGCACTCTACTCTCACCCTAGTCTAAATCTGCCTGTCAATCTCCACCACCATCTCTCAGAATAACCTATTAATTCATAACGTCAGCTCTCCCAAGTCATCCTAGTGACATCCACCTCTACCTCATCACTATCATCCAACCAATCAGTGTGCACCAGTAATCCACACCCGTTACATGACTATATCCATCACACGTTCTACTGATTGTGTGTTATCACCACCTTTTCCTATCACCACATAATACAGATATAACCATAACTTTAGTGTGTACCACTACCATTTACTAACATGCATCGAACATGACCATCTTCTGTGCATCAGAATACAACATTCACTACACTCCATGAGTCAATCATACTACACACTCTCACGCCACTGCTAACTCCACGTCAACTCCCACACCACTAATCTTGTCCTACTACGTCAGACACACCCAGTACCCCAACTGTCTACCGCAACACTATACTAACCCTACATGTACACCTAATAGACCCTCTAAACTAATACCACCTCAATATTGTCTAATACCTAATCATTACCTCGTGTCCTCACATTAAACCTGTCATCATCATCGCCTATGTGTCCTCATATAAATTCTCTCCTTAATCCACCCCCACACTCTAAGACCTTAAACACTGTATACTCAAAATCCGCCTAATATGTCTGCAGAAACTCTCGAATCTACATATGAATTAGCAAGTTTACTGCCACTCATTATGTTCACTCATGATTTATGCCCCCACACCGACTCGTGAAACTCTCCCCACCCCTCCCTATTCATAGATTCCTTCAATTTACAGCAATACAACCTCTCTTCCCATAAGTAGTAGATAACCCTTAACCCACCAACATCATGTGCCCCACACACAAAAAATAAATCATCCCATATTACTCCTTTAGACGACAGAACTATCTGTGTTCTTGTGTGTTAATACTGTCTGTCCAGGATTTCGAACGATTGTCAGTGTCGTATTGTAAGTGTTAGTGTTAAATGTCCTTATGTCGCCAATGGTTTGTTGCGATTAAGCTTCTGCCCATTTCCGAGTTGTGCTTGTCTAGTGCTACGATTTTCAAGAATCCAAATGGTGGCCTGTGTCGTCTCAGAGTCGATTTCTACTTGGAGAAGGATACCGTGATGCCTTCTCTATTGGTAGAGTTGGTTGTGTAGGGATAGTGAAAGTGGTAAGTGTAGATTCGGGATTAGTTTGTGGCGCTCGTTGCTTGGAGATTGAAATGTCGAAGGTTTTTCTGTGATGCGAGAATTTTGGAAGGAAAGAAACAAAAGTGGGAGAGCTTTCAAAGTGGAAATAGTAGTGGTAAGGGCAATCATAAGGACAACTCACGCCAAATTTTGCAAAATAACCAAAAGCAAGGGATTGCGTGAGCCATGGTTACCGCTCCTACTGATGGAAAGGTGTCTTTTGGATCACATCCTTTGTGTGAACATTGTTTTACTCGCCATGTTGGTCTGTGTACTATTAAGTGTCACAAGTGTGGAAAGATTAGGCATAAGGCAAGGTATTGCAAGGAGAAGAATGTTGCCATGGGTGCAAATGCTCTGCCCATTCCGACTTGTTATGACTGTGGTGAGCAAGGTCATACTAGGAACCGATGCTCAAGGAAGGTTAAGAAAGAGGAAGATGGAGAAGTTCATGGTCGAGCTTATGCTATTAAGGACGCTGAGCCGAAGGGTCCGAATGTGGTTACTGGTACATTTCTGCTCAATAACCGCTATGCTTTTTTGGGTTCTAATAGGAGTTTTGTGGATACTAGATTTAGTTCCATGCTTAATATCGATCCGGTTAAAATAAGAGCTAGTTATGAGGTAGAGTTAGCTGATGGAAGGATAGTTAGTATGAACACTATTTTGAAAGGTTGCACTTTGAATTTAGTGAACCATATTTTTGAAATTGATCTTATGCTGATTGAGCTTGGTACGTTTGACGTCATAATTGGTATGGATTGGCTTGTCAAGCATGATGCCGTTATTGTCTGTGGCGATAAAGTTGTTTGTATACCGTACAGAAACAAGATGTTGATAATAGAAAGTGACAAGCGTATGTCTTGATTAAAGGTCATATCTTGTATTAAGGCCCGTAAGTACGTCGAGTGAGGTTGTCATTTGTTTTTGGCACACGTGATGGAGAAGAAATCGAAGGAGAAACGATAAAAAGACGTGCATGTGATTCGTGACTTTCCTAAGGTGTTTCCTGAGGGGTTGCCAGGACTACCACCGCCGAGGCAAGTAGAGTTTCGAATTGATCTAGTACCGGGGATGCACCTGTTGCACATACACCATATAGATTGGCATCGTCTGAGATGAGAGAGTTGTCAGTACAATTACAAGAGCTGCTGGAGAAAGGATTTATTCGTCCGATTTCATCACCATGGGGAGCACCGGTGTTGTTTGTGAAGAAGAAAGATAGATCTTTTAGAATGTGTATAGATTATCGTGAGTTAAATAAGTTGACTGTCAAGAATCGTTACCCTCTTCCGAGAATCGACGATTTATTTGACCAACTGCAAGGTTCTAGCGTGTATTCTAAAATCGATCTACGATCAGGATATCACCAATTATGCATTAAAGAAGAAGACATTCTAATTACTGCATTTAGAACTCGGTATGGTCACTTTGAGTTCCAAGTGATGCCGTTTGGATTGACTAATGCGTCTGCTGTGTTTATGGACTTGATGAACCGAGTATGCAAGCCATATCTTGATAAGTTCGTCATAGTATTCATCGATGATATTTTGGTTTATTCCAAGGACAAAGAAGAGCATGGGAAGCATTTGAAGATTTTTTTAGAGTTGCTTAAGAAAGAGAGATTGTACGCCAAGTTTTCAAAGTGTGATTTTTGGCTAGATTCAGTACAATTTTTGGGTCATGTGATAGATCGTAGTGGTGTTCATGTTGATCCTACCAAGATCAAAGCCATTAAAAGTTGGGCTGCACCAACGTCGCCAACGAAGGTGAGGCAATTTCTTGGATTGGCTGGGTATTATCGAAGGTTTATTAAAGGTTTTTCTTTGATTTCTAAGCCGCTGACTAAGTTGACTCATAAAGATAAGAAATACGAGTGGGGAAAAGAATAAGAGGAAGCTTTTCAGACATTGAAGCGGAAGTTATGTGGTGCACCGATCTTAGCGTTGCCCGAGGGAATGGAAGATTTTGTGGTGTATTGTGACGCATCACTTAAAGGTTATGGAGCCCTGTTGATGCAAAGATAGAAGGTGATAGCGTATGCTTTTAGACAATTGAAAGTCCATGAAGAGAATTACACTACTCACGATTTGGAGTTTGGAGACGTTGTTTTCGCTCTTAGATTATGGAGACATTATTTGTATGGAACAAAGTGTGTGGTTTTCACCGATCACAAAAGCCTACAATATATTTTGAATTAGAAAGAGTTGAACTTGAGACAACAGAGATGGATTGAGTTGTTGAGTGATTATGATTGTAAGATACGGTATCATCCTGGAAAAACAAATGTTATGACTGATGCCTTAAGTCGAAAAGAAAGGAATAAGCCATTGCGTGTTCGAGATTTGATGATGACTGTTCACAATGATCTACCTATGCAGATTCATGAAGCTTGGGAGGAAGCGATGAAAAGGGAGAATGTGAAGGCAAAACATTTGGGGATATTGATTAACAAATATTCGAGTTTCGCCCTGATGGAACACGTTGTTTTGGAAATCATGTTTGGTTGCCGCGATTCGGTAGATTGAGGGATTTGGTTATGCATGAGTCGCATAAGTCCAAGTATTCCATCCATCCAGGATCGGACAAGATGTATCAATACTTGAAGCCATTGTATTAGTGGCCGAATATGAAAGCTGATATTGCCACGTATGTTAGTAAGTGTTTGACTTGTGCGAAGGTCAAAGCCGAGCATCAGAAACCGTCTGGATTGCTGCAACAACCTGAGATTCCTGTTTGTAAGTAGGAAAGGATTACTATGAATTTTGTGAGTGGATTGTCGAAAACGCCAAGTGGGTATGATACGATTTGGGTTATTGTCGACCGACTGACCAAATCAGCTCATTTCCTACCAATGAAGAAAACGGATAGTATAGAGAAGCTCATGCAACTTTACTTGAAGGAAATAGTATGTAGGCATGGTGTTCTTGTTTTGATCATTTCAGATCGAGATAGCCATTTTACGTCAAGATTCTGGAGATCGCTTCAGGAAGCGTTGGGGATGAATTTAGATATGAGTATCGCTTACCACCCTCAAACGGATGGTCAAAGTGAAAGGACTATACAAACGCTGGAAGATATGTTGCGTGCCTGTGTGATTGACTTTGGAAGTAGTTGGGATCGCCATCTGCCATTGGTCGAGTTCTCATACAACATTAGTTATCACGCGAGCATTAAGGCTACACCATATGAGGCTTTGTACGAATGGAAATGTAGATCACATGTATGCTGGAGTGAGGTTGGGGATAGTCAACTCACCAGTCCAGAATTGATCTGTGATACGACCGAGAAGATCGTCCAGATTAAGAACCGTTTGTTAACTACCCGTAGTCGCCAGAAAAGCTACGCAGATAGGAGAACTAAGCCGTTGGAATTCGAAGTCGATGATATGGTACTGCTCAAGGTATCGCCATGGAAGGGCGTTGTGCGTTTTGGAAAGCGCAGAAAGTTAAGTCCACGTTACATTAGGCCATTTAGGATTATAGCTAGAGTTGGTCCGGTAGCTTATACGTTGGAGTTACCTAAAGAATTGAAGAGGATTCATAGTACGTTTCATGTTTCAAATCTTAAGAAATGTTTAGCGGAAGGTGATGTTGTTGTACTGATGGATGGGATTTAACTTGATGATAAGTTACATATGATTGAAGAGCCAGTGGAGGTTGTTGATAGAGAGGTCAAGCGACTTAAGCAAAGTAGGATACCTATAGTTAAAGTTCGTTGGAAAGAGGTCCAGAATTTACTTGGGAACGTGAGGATCAGATTAAGAAAAAGTACCCTCATCTCTTTACAAGTAAGGACGAAGCAAGGGAAGCGAATAAGTCGAGCTGAGCACCGGGATGGTGCTCCCTAAAGGAGGGGAGAATGTAACAACCCGAGTTTCAGGTCAACGTTTATCCTAAGCTAAGATATTATTTTTGCTACGTAAATAGTTATAGTCGTTTATACTATATAAGGTTTGATGAGAATTTTCCATTTTAAGGTAATTTCATGCCGTGATTGAGTTTTAATTTTTTGTTTAGCGTCCAGAAAGTCTAAAAAATTTATATTGTTGCTCCGAGAGAGTGAATATGTTATTTTTATATTTTACGATGTTTCCCCTAGTTTTTGTAAAAACCGTGTTTAAAGGTCGTGTTTTACGAGGTTTAACGTTTTATTAAGCGTTTTAAAGAAAAATTAGTGAGACGGATTTAAAATATTTATTAACGTGGTGTGACCCGAGTCTTTGGTCGATTTTAAATAAAAGAAATAACACTTTGTACTAGTTTTAAAAGGGCTTAAGGATGGAGGGGCCTAAATTGCCAAATTGCTAAACTTGTTTTCAATAAATAGGACCCATATGCACACATATAATACTTTTATGAAAATTGATCTCTCCTCTCTTTCTCTCCTAGTCCACGACTGGCCAACAAACAAACACCCATTTACCGTCAATTTACCCACATGCAATTAAATCCGTTTCAAGAGCTACAAATCTCACTATTAAAACCTCACATGCATTAATATTTGAAGAAGTTAGATTTTGGTTTGGTTCATGTGATTTTCGAGTATAACGGTGGGTTCAAAGTGGTTAGATTGTTGTTATTAGCAAGAGGTTTAGTCGAAAAAGGTTTTGTTTTGGGTTGTTGGGTTTCGTCCGATTTTAAGAACCAAGGGAAAACCATAGTTTGATTTACTTGAAAGCATTGTGAGCCTCTATTTATGTTTTTGTATTGATTAAAATTATGTATATTGCGTGTTATATGGTTATTGCTATAAGATTATGATTATTGCTAGATGATTCAAGTGCGGAAAATATTGAAAGCGTGTTTTGTTATTGACTAAGGTTTGATGGTTTTGGTATAATTATATAGACTAGTTAAGCATATTTTGATAGTCGGATTATGTTGAAAATGTCGTTTTCATGGGTTTTGGGTTGACCATGTTTGACCAGAAAGTTTGACTTGACCGTGGTGTCGAGAAATTTTTGAAATTTATTTTAGGCTTTGATAATGATAAAGGATGTTCTAAGGTCCGTTTTGATATAAGGTGGGCCTTGTAACTCTTAAAAACGAACGTTTTACGGCCAAGTCAAGTTTGGGTAATTTTGGGGTAAAAAGTCAACTACGAAGTTTGACTTTTGAAAGTCAAACTTGCGTGAACTTTTGAATGAAGTCTATAATAAGAAAAGAGTTCGCAATGTTAGTTAATTGATAACGAAATATGAAGTTCGGATTATATTATCCTTACTTTCGGTAACTTTCTAAAAATGAAAACTTTATGGAAAAAATTTATGTAATATATGGTTTAAGTGCGCAAGTGAAATGTTTTGCGTCGCACTTGGAGATTTTAGTATATGATTGTATATACGTAATATATATATATATATATAATGTATATTATGTATGATATGTATATATATACATGTATATGTATATATACATTATATATATACATGTATATGTATATGTATATATACATGTATATGTATATATATATATATATATATATATATATAAATATATACATATATATATAGATATATACATATATATATACATACATATACATATACATAAATATATATATATATATTATATTATATATACTTAAAATAGCAGTATACATATACATATATAGCATTATACATATATACATACAATACCATATATAATTATATATATATATAGTATAATATAATTTATATATATATATATAGAGCTAGCATTAATATAAAATTAAAATAATATATATATATATAGTATTCAATTAAGCAATATATGATTTAATGATACTTTTTAGTCACGTACCTGCTATATATGTATTTATATAGGTCGCCAGTTAAGACGTGAAGTTTACTTGCGCTTTGATTAAGACTTGATGATTTGTAATCCTTTTTGCTTATGGTGAGTTCATAGCCTCGCATTGAAATCTTTTAATTGTTTTAAAACCCGCGAGGGGGATGCATGTTTGTTTTATAAAATCGAACATATATGATTTTATGGTATGATGGACCTGATTACGAGATTGTTTCCGCATAAGTTTCTATTGTCAAAGTCCCTTTTTTCATGAACCGTTAATTTCCTTGCCAGGGGAACGCTAATGCATTAAATAGATCTATTGGGTTTGACAACCCTGTCCGAGGTCTGAATTTCCAAGGTGAAGCACGGCCTGTAACGGACCATTTTGTAATAGAAAGTAGTAGGTATATGACACTTAATAACTTTGCGTTTTGGGGCACACTAACATATGAAATGCCATATGTACTGTTAACGTTTGGTGTCATGAGCTTATTGCATGAAAGAAAAGAAGTTGATATACATTGCATTCGTTGTCATGTCTTTTATTTGAAACAATTGTCTTTCAAATGTTGTAATAGACGGTGGTTGCGATTCTGTGGGGACCTAACACATTTAACTCTGATTAATAATGGAACACATGTTTGTTAAAACGTCTCATTTAGGTCGTTTTCTATTATCTTGGTGAATGGTGCTATTTAGTAACACTCAAATTGCTAATTCCGCTGCGCAATCCAATATACGTTGGGTGGGGTGTTACACAAAATCATAGTAATTTCTTTTGTTTTATTTCCACCATAGAACCTAAAAATGTTAATGAGGCATTAGGAGATGAGAGTTGGGTTATAGCTATGCAAGAGGAATTAAATCAATTTATAGCAAATGATGTTTAAGATTTAGTTCCACTACCCAAAAGTCATACCATTATAGGAACAAAATGGGTCTATAGAAATAAGTTAGACGAAAATGGTATTGTGTCTAGAAATAAGGCTAGATTAGTAGCATAAGGATATAATCAACAAGAAGGTATAGATTATGATGAAACATATGCTCCGGTAGCTAGGTTAGAGTCTATTAGAATACTTCTTGCTATTGCTTGTGCAAATGATTTCAAATATATTAATGACGTAAAAAAGCTTTTCTAAATGGTTTTATAAACGAAGAGGTTTACGTTGCTCAACCTCCGGGTTTTATTGATTTTGAAAAACCAAATTATGTTTATAAGCTTAAGAAGGCTTTGTACGGTCTTAAGCAATCTCCTAAAGCTTGGTATAATAGACTAAAAGCATTTTTACTAAAACATGAGTATTCCATGGGAATGATTGATAATACTCTTTTCACAAAGAAATTTAAATCACATCTCATCATTGTTCAAATATATGTCGACGACATTATATTTGGTTCCATGTGTCAAAACTTGTGTGGTGATTTCGTAAAAATTATGCACGACGAGTTTGAAATAAGTATGATGGGGGAGTTGAACTTCTTCTTGGGTCTTCAAATAAAAAAATGGAAGACAAGATATTTTTTAATCAATCCAAGTACATCAAGGAGATGTTAAAGAATTTCGGGTTGGAAGATTCTAAACCAACCAAGATGCCTATGTCAACGGAGATCGAGCTAACTAAGGACGACGAAGCCGACTCCGTGAATAACACTAAATATCGAGGTATGATTGGTAGTTTACTTTATTTAACTGCAAGTAGGCCCGATATTATGTTTAGTGTTTGCTTATGTGATCGTTTCTAAGAAAATCCTAAGACTACCCACTTAGAAGCCGTTAAGCGTATATTTAGGTATATTAGGGGAACTACCCACTTAGGATTATGGTATCTGAAAGAAACAGGAATAGAAACTATAGCTTATGCCGACTTCGACCACGCGGGCGACTACATGGATCGAAAAAGCACTAGTGGCGTTTGTACGTTCATGGGATGTTGTTTAACATATTGGTTCTCTAAGAAAAAAATGATCCTTTGCATCTCCACTGACGAAGGCCGAATACGTGTCCGCCGAAAAGGTGTGTCAACAAGCACTATGGATGAAACAAGCTCTCATTGACTACGACATACGCCTTGACGACGTTCCGATTATGTGTGACAATAAGGGCGTAATCGACTTAAGTAGAAACCCTGTACAATACTCTAGAACTAAACACATAGAAATCCATCACCAATTTCTTCGCGACAACGTCCCAAAGGGCAACATTTCTATCGAGAAAGTTGCATATAAAGATAACATAGCCGATATATTAAATAAGCCTTTAAAACGTGAAGTATTAAATTATTTAAGATTAGGACTAGGAATGATGGAACTCATCTTGGATAGTGATCCTCCATCCTCCCAAAAATAATCATAAGCGGAAATCTAATGAAGTAATTAATCATTATTCAAAAGTGTTAGTGCAAATATTACGATATTTAATCTATATACCGATCCTTTATGTTTTGGTGATCGAGCAAACTGTAACTTGTAATACATAACGAATAGTACGCAAGTTACTCGTAAATCATAAATCATCAATGCATACATGCATCACAACAACTCGATGTCTCAAAGTCTGCATCACACGACATTTGTGTTTGCACCCGATGTAAATCCATAAGGTATGTAACAGAACAAATTCTAGTAGGATGATCAAAGAAAAAATATTTTTTCTTAACATTACATTTCTGTCTACAATAGTATTTTTTTCACAAAAAAAATAAAGCACAAAATACTTTTATAATAAAAGAAATGTTTAATTAATATATAAATTTGAAATATGGTTTTCTCCCAAAATAGAAGCTTCTATACCAGATACAACCTTCCCCACAAAAAGACAAAAAAAAGAGCAGAGTCTAGGCGGCGGCGCCCTTATAGGCCTGGCGGCCCCCTTATATATAAGGGACCGCCGGGACCGTCGTTGCCAGACTGTCAGCTTTCAGCTCCTATAAATAGTGGGTCATCTCCAACTGATTTCATAACCCTTTTTGCCAAGAAACGACAGATATTCTCTCAGTATTGTTCTCTCTCTAGATCTGTACTAAATTCTCTCTAATATTGATCATCAACTTGGTTAATCTTGTTTATATATGATCAAATCTTCTATCATTTCCTCCTTTCCTCAAGTGCAAGAAAAGAACTTCGGTCATCTTCAAGATCCGAAGTTATGTAGTCTAGTTAGTCCATTTGTAACATTTATTACATATAGATCGAGTCCATGTCTTCCAATCTTTAGTAGTGTGTAGATCCAAATGATGTATATATTTAGATGGGTTGATTGTGGGTTGGTTAGTATTTTAGGCCTTAAAATACATTGGTGAAGTGGTAGATTGGTTCTAGCTAAGATTAGGACTCGACATCTAGCTTAGTGTCAGAAAATAATGTAAGCGACGCGATTTATGTGTTTAGGCCATAAAACACAAGGTTTGTTTATGTTGGCCTTAAAATATAACGGTTTGGTTGTTACCCGAAGAAGAACTCGACTCTATCGTAAGTCGAAAAACAATGTAAGCATTGGTATAAGGTTTTCTCCGCCGAAAGGGAGCTTGTTGATTAGTGAAGTAACTCTCGAGTTGGATACTCGAGGAGTGGAGTAGGGTGAAGAGGAGCTTCGTGACCGAACCACTATAAATCATCGTGTCAGTTTGCATTTTCTTTTACCCTTCGCTTTACTTATTTAATTACATTTATCGCTTTACTTTTATACTTGCATTGTGCTCATGATTGTGTGAATGGTTTATGTATATCCTTGTTAGTTAAAGTTATGTCCTCTTTGTGCTAAATTGTGAAGGTGTGGTTTACGTTGAATATGAATTAGGTATTATAAAACTATGATTAACACTTCTCAATTGCCCAAACTTGATTTGGTGATTTGAAGCAAAAGATATAGTCTAAAAACCTCTTTATGGAGGTGGTCCCCATAAATCAGCGGCCCCCTGATTATACCTGGCGGCCCCCAAATATATATGGGACCGCCGTAGAAGATGATTAATCCTTGAAATCTTAAGTTTTTATAATGGAAAACTATTCAACCCCCCCTCTACCGGTGTTCCACAATGATGGTATCAGAGCCACGTCGCTCCTAATTTTCAAAACAAATAGGTTTTTAAAAATAGAGGACGATTCCATGTATCAAATACCCATGAAGAGGATTAAATGTGAAAAGTGTTTTGGTTGTTGAATTCGTACAGTTTTTTGTTATAAATATACATCGTATACTTGATTAAAAAAAATTTTCACAAAAGAACTTGAAGTGCCAACTATGCCAGTCTAAGTCGTAATAGTAAAAATGATGTCTAAAACCACTAAAAGTGTTTGAGCTGAAACAACTTTTTAAAGTACTAGGTCTAACAATTAGTCACAAAATGATTTTTTAAAACAATAAAACATGTTTTGGGTCTCTGGTGGGGTCCCATAAATGTTAGGGCGGCCCCCAAATATATCTGGGGCCGTCACCTTTATAGGGGCCGCCTGTCTGTTTCGTCAGTTTTTTGCAAACTTCGAAAAATCATATAAAATCAACCGTAAGTCCGTAGAAGTCGTGTCATCCTCCATTTTGAAGATAATTGAGTCTAGTTTCATTTAAAAATACTTCCAAGTCTTTATTCTAAACTTAAGTCAGTCAGAAATGCAAAATACTACATAGTGGTCAAAACTACATGTCTCGATTTGACGTAAAACTTGTAGTTTTACCTTTTCTTTCAAGTCGTGCATTTCTAGTCAACTTATCTTTGAAAATATTGATCTTGATTAATTTTTAAAATAGGGAGAAAACTATTTTTGTTTTTCAATAAAATCATTTGCTATGTATACATCGTTATAACTAATACACAAAACGAGCAGACGAATATCCTTATGTGTATGCTAGATGATTATGTGTTTAATTTAACTTTTGTTTTCAACTTGGTTAATAGATATTCATAAGTAATCATTACTATTTGTAATTGAGCTAATTATATATCTAAACACATGTGTCATGTATGCTATTTGTATGTTACTAGTTTTCGTATTATGCCTAATAGGAATTACGCTAGATCTCTTGCGTTAAGTTGCAAAATTATTTGTGCATTGCATATAGGCATAGATCACTATATAATACAATGTTACATAAACGTATGTAGAATATGAGTGTAGTAACCCATTTAGAAACAAGAGTTAAATAGTTTGTCAAGTGTGTGGAAAAATAATGTCCTAAGATCATATGTTAAAACCCGTCACTAAAATATTTCCAACACATTAACTCTCTTCTAACAAGATGTCTAAATCTTTTCATCGTCTTGCTTTGTTTGACCTTGGGTTGGTTAAACAAAAGAAAATATCATATTAATACATTAGTATTTAAGTAAAAGAAATTGTATTTTTTTAAACTTTGCTTGTGCTTGCATTGTTCTAACACACACACACATAATTATATTCTTTTTATAAACATATAGTATTTTACAAAAGATGTGTGTTGTATTAAAATTGTTAGAAAAATCATTCATACACTAATAAAATGTCAAAAACTATGCATACTATGCATAACAACAAATAGTTTTTCGCACAAGCAAAACATATGACAATCCAAAAGTAAGAAATTAACTTGTCATTATTCATCAACCTCACACTTACAACTAGTCTTAGGATTAATGGAACACACTATGAAAATTTTTATTTGTCTTCTTTTAAAAGAGTGTTCGTGAGGGTCAAGAAAGATTTCGAATATATATCAACTCATTATTCAAACTATGATTGATATTATAATTGAAGTCTAATGACAATGTTCAAGTATGAATAAGAAATCAGATTCTTATTTGTCTAGCTTTAAGATTATATCAAAATATAACAAGAGATATTATCTTAAACCTACTACATACTCAATCACACTCGATTGATATGAAAATAACGACATCCTTTTCCAAGACGATAAGAATATGCATCGGATCATAACTCACACTTGTGTAGATGATGTCATATTGAGTCTACTTGTCCAATAGTTGTGTTCCAAATATTTGGCAAATATATGCATAAAATACACAATGAAGTAGGATTGGCAACTTGAATGTTTCATCCGAGACATTCAAGTAATTTACCTTGCAATGCAATTGGTAAAGTCGTCATCTCTGAAAAGCCTAACATGAGCAAATACACAACATATGTAACTTTGCTCAAACAATTGAAAAAGACAACTCAAAACTCTCACTAAATTCTCATTAAAACTCTCTCTTACTTTATCAAATAAGCATATTATTTATTCTTCACCAAATGAACCCTTTAACCATCTAAGTTAGGATTAGGAAGAATTGAACATATTCTACAAACCATTTTTTTGCTTTCTCTCAATAAGTGATCGTAAGAGGATTTTAAATATGAAGATGATTATTATTCAAACGATAATCAATCTCACTATTAAATCTAATTACAAAATTAGAATATGAACACGAAATCGAGACTAGGATTTATCTAGATCAAGAAATATCAATCAAATCGACCATAGAATATCCACTTCCGTGTCTACATGTTTAAACCATACCTCATGGTTATTACATGAAATCACGAAGTCGATTGCAAGACAACAAGATTAGTCATCGAATTGCAATTCACACTTGCAATGAAGATGTTTCATTGAGTCTAAAGTGTTCAAATGTTGTGCTATTAGCTATGGTCAAATTATACATTCTAAACTTAACACACTCTAAGTAGGATTGACGACTTATGAATTTCTATCGAGAAACTCATAAGTACTCCAACTTGATAAGCAAGTCTTGGATGTCATTTCAAAAAACACAAAACCGAGAACCCGTTATAAGCTTATATATAGTTTCTCTTAATAACCTAAAATTCAACCACCATCTCCCCAAATAATGGAAATATGATCCTTTCCCAAATTTGGCACCTCCACGGATCGATGGATCTTTCGTCCTAAATTCATCTTGGTTTAGGTAGATCCACCCTATGGCATTAGATTTAAACATCTTCCTCCTGTTAATCTCTTGCTTAAAAGTCTAACATAAATGTAACTAAACTTTAGTTAATCATCATTATTTCTATAAAGAAACAAACACAAGATCTATTGAGGTAAATAACCTTTACTGGATTTCTTTCATAAAAGACATGCAAATGTGCATTCTTTGAACAACCTCCCAATAAGAGCATTACAACAGTGTCAACTTTTAAAGCAGCTCTGAGGTCCCTAGAGACTCCCTTCTTTCTTATAGCTACAACAACCTGCTTGCACTCTCATTCAACCTTAAAATTCCACACATCTTGATTAGGATTATGTGAACCCGAATTAAAGCATGTTAGTTTGAGTCATATAGGACCTTGTATGAATAGATAATACAAATTTCATCTTTTGCTACACTTCAATTAGGCAATATGGTGGATTCTATTTTGTCCTAACATGAGAAATGACCCTAAAGAATCTATTGCACTAGAAATTCAATTTGACCTAATGGTTGAATTGCTTACAAGAGTGAAGTTGGGTTCGTGATATAACACGTAAAAATGGTCGTGTTTAGCCTGAATTGAGCACCACTAGTGATATCTCAATTCCTTTCTAATTTGATTAAATTGGCTCTTTTAAATATGCCTAAGATAGTCCTACATTGATAAGACCCTTGTATTTTTTAGGGTGCACACTAAGCAGTGGAAAATTAAGTTTCCTCTTAGTCAATCTAGACTACATGCATTTCACATATGTGCTTTGAAATTACAAGATGATAACGTGCTCCCACGTAATCCAATTATATGCTTTCATGTTTATCTTAATGCTCAACGTTTATTTGCTTAGCTATTGAATGCATGTTTGCTGTAAAAGCATTTGCCTTTTTCTAGCAATTTAGATAAAATATCTTCTTGTTCAACTAAATATCACATGCTCTAAGTGCTAAATGCTCACATGCTTTAACATGATGATACATTTAAAATTATCATGTTTTGTTGCGTCATCTTACATGGACTTACATGTTAAAAATGTGCACCTACACTTATGTTAGGTTAATGTAGATTACAATAAGGTTTAGATGTCATACATTCTTACACATTAATCTTGTTGATTATTATGTTGATGCATGCTTAGATAAACTTGCATGATTATATCTATATATCTTATGCATCTAGGTATATATATATATATATATATATATATATATATATATATATATATAATATATATAATATTATATATATATATATCTATATATATCCATTATTTTCTCACACTATAAATATGTTCCATTGCGTCGTGTCAGAAATGGTGTAACAAATCTAAAAATCAAAAAGAGTCGTAGAATGGTCTTAAATCTCCTTGATCCTTCATTCCCACACCTCCCTTAATCATCATCTCTCTTTCTCAAATCATCCACTCTTTTTGTCACGAAAAGGTTAGATACTAATCTAGCGCTTCATCCAATAGGTTTGACAACTTGAATATTTCATCCGAAATATTCAAGTATCTTTAACTTGCAATCACAAATGTTAAAGGTTATATCCGAAAATTCCTATTCAAGACGTTTAACAACATAAGTTGAAACGCTCTTCTTTATATTCGACTAAAACATTCTTTCTCTTCGATGAAAGCATTCTTTCTCTTCGATGAAATATTCTTTCTCTTTGACGAAAACACTCTATCTCTTCACACAAACATTTCTTTCTCTTTGATGAAAACATTCTTTTCATCTCTTCTACGAAACATTCTTTCTATTCGAGCGAAAAACATTTCTTTTCTCTTCGAAGAATACATTCTTTCTCTTTGATGAAAACACTCTTTAACTTTCTATCACATCTCTTCCTTCTCACTCAACCACGCCTCTACAACCATAGAGATGGCTAATCTCTTTCTTCTACTATTTCCGCTACCACCTTTAAGATAACCTTATACCTCGTGATATGATTGTTTTATGAACATTCACAATACTCGAGAAGACCACCCATCCATCGTTGGGACATTGTCAAGCTCGTGCGTTCCATCTTCGTTGTTTTCTTCTTCTTTATTATTATTATTATTATTATTATTTCGCGTTACGAAACAACCGAAGATACTGTCACCATTTCCTCAGGGGGGGCAAGATACGTCACCATTTCTTTCGGGACAATGTCCAAAAGGAAACATCTCCATCGAAAAGATTGCATCTGAAGATAACATCGCCTACATTCTTTCTTTACCCCTCAAGCGTGAATCGCTAAATTATCTTCGTCAAGGTTTAGGAATGATGGAACACATTCTATAAGTCGTTCTCTTCTTTTATTCTAGTTTCGATTCTAGTCCGTGTTCCATTTCGTGTCGTGATAACTTAACTACTTCATCCGAAGTACTTTAAGTATTTTTAATTAGCAAAATGCAAATTAAAATGTCACTCTTTTTAAAAAATTCGTCAATTTCCCTAAACATCCCTCCTGTTGGCGGTCCGGCGGCCCCCAGATCTATTTTGGCGGCCCCTAGATATATCTGGGACCGCTAGCAGCAGCTTGTAATACCATTCATTTTTTTCATAACCTAACACTTCCTCTCTTCTGCTATGATTTGATGTCTACTCCACACCCAAACCTATACCAAATATCTCTCTATAGATCAAGGGTCATCCTCATATCCTAACACTCATAAGCATCGTTGTTTATGTTTTCAAGAGTCAAGTGAATTTCATAATGAAATGCGTCTCATTATCAAACACATTCCTTACAATCGATAGACTTGCAATCCATCACTTCACAATAAATTCCATCACATACAAATATTGGTCCTTACTTCTTGTAAACCTCTTTTCTCTTTCTAAATAGTCTTCTCACTTCTGATAGTCGCCTCACTTCTAATAGTCTTTTTAATTCCGACGTTTCTTCTCACTTCTAAACGTTCCTTTTCACTTCTAATAAGTCTTATCTTCTCTAATGTTTCCTCTCACGTCTAAACGTTTCTTCTCTTTTAATAGTCTTGTTACTATTAAAATTCCTCCTATACCTCTCCTAACTTAATTATTTCATCCGAAATATTTGAGTAATTTGCTAAATGCAAATGTCACTCCTTCGTTAAACTTTCCACTTTCTAAAAAGTGAAGAACATAAAGAAGATATTCAATCTTCAAGTGTTATTGAGTCACCACATTGTTGAGTCTCTCATTATTCTTCCACCATGAAAGAACTACCTCATTTCACATCCCACCTTTGTTCCTCAACATTGTCAACCAACAAAACACCAAACAAACCTTTAAATTCCCAATCATCAATTCTTTTCTCGATGGGATCATATGCACATCAATTGTTAGTGCAAATGATATATCAATCTTTTCTATCAACCTCTCGTCAACACGTTCCTTCTTTAGTATCGTTTATCCTTTGGCTCTATGGAATCATTTTAATTCACATCCAAGAGCACATCGTCTCCATCCTCGTCTTATTTTTCTTTTTATTCTTTTAAAGTATATATATATATATATATATATATATATTTTGCCAAGATATTAAGTGTCATTCGTCTACTTTTAAAAGGTCATTCTCATAATATTTTTGTGTCAATCAATAAACGAATCCCATTCTCGTTTATTAAAATTTGGTCTAATCTTTCTCTGTAAACATACGTCTCGATTCTTTTTATTTCATCATTTAGGTTGTTTTTAAAATAATGATTACTTGTGTCTAGTTTCTACTTCTCTTTCAAAGTGTCATACTTTAGAATAATAAAACCTAGAAGTGCATGTCTAGTTCCCCGCTAATGTTTTGCTATATGTATATGTGCACTTGTCTACTAACTTTGTTTTGTAGCATAACAATATCTTGATTCCTTGGTTCCCTAAACAAGGTGGGAAACAACACCAAGTGAGAGACTTGCAAGCCGTCTACTGATGTAAATTGCATCGAACTTTTAGCATCGATGGTAATTATTTAAATCACTGGATCTGTTAGATTTAATATTACAAGAAATGTATTATCATGGGGACGCATTGAGCAACGGGGGAGCTCGGAGTATGTGGGGTAAAAATCATGGAGTTGGTTAAACCATGATGATAGAAGACTTCACTAGGATGATGCAAGCTTACCTTTTTAAGAAGATAGGATTGGAGATTGTCAAATACGATGAAGGGCTCATCCATACTCTAAATACTTCACCTCATCCACTTTAAAATCACCCTCAACCTTAAGATATACTTGGATCATCTACCTTTTCCTTATTCCTTCAAACTATACACTCGAAGTACCTACCTTCTTCTCTTGCCTACTTCTCATATCTCATAACATTTTCTAAACTATCCAAGAAACACACAATCACCTTCACCTTTATTCCTCATATCTTCTCCTCATACCTCAAACATATATACCCGGAGCACGTACCCTCTTCTCGTGACTTCTTCTTAAATATCCCAACATATATGTCTCAATCAATAATCCAATATTACCTTTTTGCTTTGACAAAAGGGGGAGAATGGAGTGTAAACGAGTAACTTTTAAACTTTACTATATGTTATAGTTTACATAGTTTGTCATCATCAAAAAGGGGGAGATTGTTAGTGCAAATATTACGATATTTAATCTATACGATCTCTTTATGTTTTGGTGATGACAAACATGTGACTTGTAATACGTAACGTAAAGTGCGCAAGTTACTCGTAATCACAAATCATCAATGAATACATGCATCAACATCTCTCGACGTCTCAAGTATGCATCAAGACGGACATTGGTTTACACCCGACGTAAATCACATAAGGTATGTACAAACAAGCATTAAACTTGTAGGATGATCAAAGAAATAAGTTTTTGTCTTAAACTTTATATTTTTATAAATGTAACAAAATAATTTTTTCAAAACTTAATTAGACAAATTATTTTTGAATTATAAAGAAATGTTTTATGTGGTAATTAATTCAAAATTCAAAATCTGATTCTTTTCCCCCCAAAACATGTCAACCTTTTACCAGACAAGTTTATCACCACAAAAAGACAAAAAGGACGTCTGTGGGGCGGTCCTTTTTTAAATAGGTCGGCGGCCCCCTAAATTGTTCGGGGCCCCCTAATTATATTGGGACCGCCATATTTCTGGGAACGCCTATTCTGATCAGACTATTTTTCAGCTCCTATAAATATATTGGTCACCTCCTACTATTTTCATAACCCTTTTGCACGAATTTATTTTAGTTCTTTCTCTCTCTAGATCTCACTAAATCTCTCTAAACCTTTGATCATTTAACTTGTTTAATCGTGTTAACATGTGATCCAAATCTTCTATTCCTCTCTTCTTCCCTCAGTGCAAGAGAGAATTCGGTCATCTTCAAGATCCGAAGTTATGTAGTTGATAGTTATTTGTAACATTTGTTATATATGGGCAACGAGTCCATGATTCCAATCTTTAGTGCTAGTGGTAGATCAATGATGAATATATTTGGATGGGTTTATTTGATTCCCCCCACCAACCTTTTATAAAATATATTTTTTACTCCCCCATTCCTCTGGGTTGGTTAGTATTTTGGGCCTTAAAATACATTAGTGTAGTGGTAGATTGGTTCTAGCTAAGATTAGGACTCGACATCTAGCTTAGTGTCAAAAAATAATGTAAGCGACGCGGTTTATGTGCTATTAGGCCCATAAAAACACAAAGTTTGTTATGTTAGGACATAAAACAAACGGTTTGGTTGTACCCGAAGGGACTCGACATCTAGCTAGTGTCGGAAAAACTAATATAAGTTTATTATAAGGTTTTCTCTGTTGAAAGGGTGCTTGTTGATTAGTGAAGTAACTCTGAGGGGGGGTTTTTGGGGGGATTTTTTACTGAGGAGTGAGTAGGGCGAAAGAGTCGAGCTTGTGACCGAACCCACTATAAAATCATCGTGTCGGTGCATTTTTCTTTTACTTTCTCTTTACTTATGTCTTTATCTTTATCGCTTTACTATTACACTTGCATTGTGCTTATTGATTGTGTGCATTGATTGTCGTGGTTGTGTTAGTCATGGTTGGGTAGCTCTTTGTAGTAAACATTGTGAGTGTGGATATATTGGTAGAATATGCACTAGTTATTGTAAATCCATTATCGACACTTCTCATATTGCGTCAAACTTGATTGGTGATTTGATACAAATGATCTAGTCCGAAAACCTCTTCTAGAGGCGGTCCCTTTAAGTAGGGCGTCCCCCTGATGTACTAGGCGGCCCCCATATATTTATGGGACCGCCGGCAGAGAGTGATGTAATTCTTAATCTTAAAGTTTTTAAGAGGAAACGTATTCACCCCCCCTTACGGTTTCCACACCTTAGCCTCCACATATCATATTCACCCTGTTTGAGAATGGGCAACTTTGCAGTAGTAGTGGTTTGTGCAGTTTCTAGATCCATCTCTTCCTTGTGAGTAAATAGTTCTTCTTGTTAGTTTCTTCTAGATGAAAGTTTCAGAACACAAGCTCTGATACCACTTGTTGATCCCAACTTAAGATCGATTCCTTAGCTTGTAAAGGTTAAGTTACTCTGGATAAATCCAAAACAACTATGGTAGAAACTTTGTGAATACTAAAGAGTATGCGGAATCTACTCTTTAATACTTAGAAGAATATAAATGAAACAGTAAATTGTATAAACAATGTATGAACAATGATATCACTAAAAAGCTCCAATATTATTATTAATAATACGAGTACTTCTGGTGTAGGACCCAGGGTTTACAACCTTAATTTATATCAAAACGTATGAATGTGTATGAATGTTTGGTACAATAAACTCTATACCCTAGGACCTCCTTTTATACACCAAGGAGTCCTAACAGGCTTACAATATTTTTCTAAGTTATCATGATCTTCTAAACAAATAACTTATACGTATCTTTTACAAAAATATCTCATACTTATCCCGTAAGTAATCTTGATAAACAATCTTCATCTTAATCCTTTCTCTTGTCTTTATCCTTCTGACAGTAGAAACTCTTCTAGCAGTTGTAATCCTTCAGCAGTTGTAAGTAGCAACATTAACTTTTATTCCAGCAGCACTAACTGTGTACAAGCAGTAGTAACTACTTAGAATATTTTCTTCATTCTTCATCAGCAGTACTAAGTTACACTAGCAGTACTAACTTTATGCTAACAGTTGTAACTTTACTCAAGCAGTACTAATCATACACTAGCAGTATTAAGTTACACTAACAATAGTAACTTGTATACTAGCAGTATTAACTACTTAGTAGTATTTCTTCTAAGTCTTTGAGCGTTCTTTAACTTCATTAGCAGTAGTAATATATACTAGTAGTAGTAACTCTAACCTTAGCAGCAGTTACTTTTAAACAACATTAAGAAGCTTTTAATCCCAACATTATTAGGTAAGCAATCTAACCTTACTTTTCAGGCATGATCATTTACTTTAATGGGCACAATATTTATCCAACGAGTTTTGGTCGAAACCTCCGGCAACCAACGCTATCGACAGCCTTCGAAAGAAGCAACGAGACTTCCTCTTGAGGCCCTCTAAAGACCAAACCACCTATCCCTAATGTCATGAGAGCAATACCTTCCATCTCGCAAGGGACTCTAAGGAAATGAACCTGTTCATACCTCCCATTGGATTCGACGAAGATGAATTAATCCCACATTTTTATGAGATTTTTCACTTACGACAACAAAAACAATTCTTGCAGTCTCAAGGCATATATTCTAGGATAAAGGGATTTAAAAGCACCATCACCCCTTCACACGTCTTCTAAAGGCTGGTATTCAGCCCGTTACCCATCTTTTTGTGAATACAACCAATCAAATCCGTATTGTGATTCTTGAGCTGCTCCATCTCGCGTACAATATCCAACCATATAGACGGATAGCTATGATTAACATTCTTACCAAGTTTACCATCTTCACCATGAATCCCTTTAATAACCCTCACCCATAGCGATGATCCTTGAGTGCGGAAGCGCTACACCCATTTAAACAAAAGGGCTCTATTCAACACATTAAAAAACTGACACGTCTAAAGGCTCATTTCTCTTTCGAGGCCAACACTTTACTCCATTTTACCCATATCGGCTTCTTACCATTATGATCAACACCACTGCAAAAATGACAACGAATAGATTCCATTCTCTAAAGAACCTTCATGGGAACTTTGAACAACGACATATGATAAATGGGCATCGAACCTAAGACCAACTTTAGAAGCGTTAATCTGCCACCTATAGATAAAGTCTTCATCTTCCAATTAGATAATCTAGCAACAAGATTATTTACAATCTCATTCCAAGATTAAACGCGAGACATAAGGCCACCAACCTTCGACCCTAAATAAGAGAAAAGAGCTTCTAGCGTCGCACAACCAATCTTTGCCGTTGCCTGATCCACAAAATCTTAACCATCACACAAAATCTTTAACCATCACACGCAAGTATTAAAAAATACAGTTTTAATGCATAAATCAAGCACTTCTTTTGTACTACTTTTCGTGTTAAATTATACTATTATATTAAAGAGTGAGATTATTCACCCGAGGTGCACTTATTGCACTTATTGCAAAAAACCGGCCCGACCCGTTTTTATTTGGATCGTACAATAATGTACCGGTTTCTCTCTTTCTCTCTCATTTCCCACTTGCTACGTGTCTTCTTTCCACATACATTGTCTGGTCTCCTCCAAAAATGTTAGATCCACCGCTCCCAACACACACTCTTCTCGAGTCTTCTCCTTCTCTATTTTTTTTCGTAAAGCTAATTCATCTATTATCTCTCTCTTGCTGTACAGAATCCAAAAACAGGAGATGATTCTAGGTATGTGGGTTTTTGGGTTTACAATTTTTAGTTATGTATTGTATATTAGTGGTTTTTGTTTCGGTTTATTAATTGGTTTTGAAAATTGTTTGTGGGTTTTTGTAGCTTTTTAAAAAGGTTGGAAGTTTAATCTGATTTTTTTGGTGTTAGCTTGCATGTGTCTGATCAAACCTTTGGTAGATTGTTTGCATCTGATGGTATGTAAGTTTTTTACTGTTTGTTGTTTATAGTTTGACCACCCTCATTTTGATATTTGGGAATTTTACAGATGAGTTAATGTTCCAGAAGAAAACCAAAAAGGTGCGGTGTTTTTTGGTGAGTTTGATTTGTAATTGTGCAATGATTTTATTAATAATAACTTTTATGTATGATGTTGCAAGTCTAATGTTAAGCTTATTCATAGGGCTTATTTGGGGTGTTGATAAGCTGGAGTTGCGAGCCGGGTTAGAGGTGTTTAGGTAAGGTTATTTTTTGGTTAGTAACACTATTCGGTTAACTGCTGTTACCCGCTTTTTTACTGTCTTAAATGTCAAACGGTATTCTAAAAAGTCAATGATGAGCGGAAGTGTGATATCGCTTGGCTAGGCTATGTTTGTTGTACGCAGCCGTGATATGCCATTTCCTAAAACTTCCATCTGAGCCAAATGGGCGATATATTTATATAATCAAAATCAACAACGTTTGCAGCAAGCAACTGGGAGAGACGATTATAACATTAAGGTAAACTCTTTTTACCTAAAGGCGTTTCTATGGGAAGTAGGGGTAAGATTGGAGGGAATCTCTAGTTCAAATGTTGTCCTATAGAGACTTGTAAGTTGTGCTAAAGAAGTGGTATGAAAACTATAAAGAAATTGGAAGGAAAATGCATATTTTGAATGTGGTGCATTATCGGGTTGTACTTTGTGCTTTAAGAAGTTTTACATTGGTTTTGGAGGGAAATGATATTCGAATTTCATGCATTGATAACTTGTACACATGCCTTGAAAGCTTGTATATTTATTTTGTATGTAAACATTACATATAGTTAGGGTTTTGTTATAAACGTTAACGTTTAAAATCCGTTTTGATATAACATTATGGAAAGTACGTTAAGTAGATAACGTATGGATTTTAGAACATATTACTTGACATATTATAACATTCACTTGATATAAACGTTGATGAAATTGGCATTGGTACGTTGCGTGAGCATGTTTACTTTTGAAATGTAAGTTACGTTACATTATGGATGGAATAAAGCAAAAATCTTTCCATGAAAAATGGTTGCATCTAATTTAATAGATGGAAATTACATTGAGGAAAATTGCATCTAATCTAATAGATGGATAATTACATAGAGGAAAATTGTGGGTTGTTATAGTCTCCCAACCTTAAAGAAATCTCGTCCCGAGATTTAGTTGGATGTTGGAGTAATGTTTGGAAATAGATGTGGATATTTGGCACGAATTTGATCTTCGTGTTCCCACGTAAATTATGGTCCTCTTTTAGAGTTCCATCTTACTTTGACTATAGGGATGCGACTTTGTCTTAGTTGCTTGACTTCTCGATCCATGATTTCCACTGGTTCTTCCACAAAGTTGAGTTTGTCATCAAGCCAAAGCTCTTTCATTGGAATGATAAGGGATTCGTCGGATAGGCATTTCTTTAAATTAGAAATGTGGAAAGTACTGTAGACATTGCTAAGTTCTTCAGGAAGCTCAAGTGTATATGCCACTAGGCTAACCCTTTTAAGGATCTTAAATGGTCCAATGTACCGGGGGTTAAGCTTTCCTCGTTTTACAAATCGGATGACACCTTTCTGAGGTGACACTTTTTACATAACACGATCTCCAACTTGGAATTCCAAAGGCTTTCGCCTTATATTGGCATAACTCCTTTGCCAATCTCTTGCAGCTTGCAAGCGTTGTCAGATTTGAACTATCTTTTTGGTGGTTTCATGGATTATCTCTGGTCACGTGAGTTGTACATCTCCAACTTTGGCCCAACATACAGGTGATCTACACTTTCGACCATAAAGTGCCTCGAATGGTGATGCCTTAATACTGGCATGGTAACTGTTATTGTAGGAAAATTCTACCAGTGGTAAGTGTCTCTCCCATCCTTTTCCAAAATCTATGACACAAGCTCGAAGCATATCTTCGAGTGTTTGGATGGTTCTTTCACTTTGTCCATCAGTCTGAGGATGATATGCCGTACTCATGTCTAATTGAGTACCCAAAGCACTTTGCATTGACTGCCAGAATCTGGATGTGAAATGACTGTCACGATCCGAGATGATGGATATCGGTACTCCATGCCGTGAAACTATCTCCTTTATATACAACCTTGTAAGGGTTTCCATACTATCTGTCTCTCTGGTAGGGATAAAATGTGCTGATTTGGTAAGGCGGTCTACAAAGACCCAAATTGTGTCATGTCCGTTTGATGTTTTGGGTAGTTTTGTAACGAAGTCCATCGTTATTCTTTCCTATTTCCATGTAGGAATCTCTGGTTGTATCAGTAAGTCGGATGGCTTCTGACATTCTGCTTTAACTCTAGAGCATGTTAAACACTTGCCAACATATTCAGTGATAATTGCCTTTATGTTAGGCCACCAATAGAGTTTCTTTAGATCCTGATACATCTTGTCAGAACCTGAGTGGATGGAATACTTTGATTTATGGGATTCATGCATGATTAAGTCCCTCAAATTACCAATGAGTGGTAACCAACTTCGATTCTTAATACACCGGTTTCCATCAGGACGTACTTCAAATGCTTTATCCATTCCTCATAGGTTCTCAGCTTTGATGTTATCTTATTTAATCGCCTCGGTTTGGGCTTCGAGGATTTGTGATGGTAATTTTGGGTGAAGGGTCATGACTAATACTCTAACTCGGAGTGGTTTGATTCGTTCTTTCCGGCTCAAGGCATCTGCTATGACATTTGCCTTTCCAAGATGGTAGTGAATCTCATAATCGACAATCATGCAAGCTATTATAAACAAACGACGTTGTCCTCATGTTCAACTCTTTCTGAACAAGATATGCTGAGACTTTATGATCATGAACAAAATACACTTTGTCCGTACAGATATGAGTCTCTAAATTTTTAAGAGCGAATACTACGGCTCCCAATTCAAGGTCTTGGTGTGGTATAGTTTCTCATCAGAGGCTTTTTGTTGTCGAGATCATATGCAATAAATTTTTTTCTCTTATGCATTAACCACGCTCCATAACCTTGAGTGATGCATCACAGTAAACGACAAAATCGTCATTTCCTTCTGGTAATGCTAAGATTGGAGCTTCACATAGCTTCAGTTTTAGTAGTTGGAAAGCTGACTCTTGGTTTTCTCCTCAGATATACTTCTTGTTTTTCTAGGCTAATTCGGTCAAAGGCTTTGTAATCTTCGAAAAACTTTCGATAAATCTTCGATAGTAGCCGGCGAGTCCTAGGAATTGGCGTACTTCTGTGGGTGTGGTAGGAGATGCCCAAATCTTAACTGCTTTAATCTTGGCGGGGTCAACGTAAATTCCTTGACTGTTTATTACATGCCCGAGAAATTACATGATACTGATCCAGAAATCACATTTGGAGAACTTGGCATATAATTTCTCCTTTTTGAGTAATTCCAGTATTATTCCTCAGTGTCTTCGTGTGCCTTCTATGTACGGGAGTAGATGAGATATCATCCGATGAAGCACCTAACACAAATTTATCCAAGTATGGTTTCCACACACGGTTCATGAGGTCCATGAACACAGCAGGCGCTTATTAAAACCGAAACGGCATTACATTGGAATTCATATTGCCGTATCGTGTTTCTAAGCAGTCCTCTGGAATATCTTCATCCTAACTCTCAGTTGGTGATAGCCTGATCTTAAGTCAATCTTTGTGTAAGTACTTGAACCTTGAAGTTGGTCTAATAAATCATCGATCCTGGGTAATGGGTAACGATTCTTTACGTTGAGTTTATTCAACTCCCAATAGTCGATAAACATTCCGAAAGATCCGTCTTTCTTTTTAACAAATAAGACAGGAGCTCCCCAAGGTGAAGTACTTGGTTTGATAAAACCTCGGTCTGCTAACTCTTGTAGTTGATCTGATATTCTCTGCATTTTCTGAAGGGGCGCTAATTCCTAGTGATCTGATAGTTCGGCTATCTGATGATCGCGCCTCGAGCATTAAATTGAGGAGGTGAGTATGGAAACAAGAGGGGGGGTGAATAGTTTACCGCTTTCTAAAATTTAATTATCGTTGTTTTATAAAAGCTTAGATTCGAGTTTACATGAGATCAATTATACACAATATAAACACAATAATTATATATAGACAAAGAATATTAACTACAAAAATATAAAGTGCAAGATGAAAGTATAGAGATTGAAAGATCAAACCACGACACAAGGATTTATAGTGGTTCGGTAACAAAGCTCCTCTTCGCCCTACTCCACTCCCCGAGTATCTAACTCGAGAGTTCACTTCACTATGTCAACAAGCTCCTTTCAGGTGGAGAAAACCGCACACACGTAGCTTACACTAATTTCCGCACTAAGCTAAATGTCTTGTTCTAATCTTAGCTAGAACCAATCCACCACTCACAATCGTATTTTGAGTACTAAAATACTAACTTCTCACTTACGTATTTTTACACCTAAAAATACTAACACGGTCTACTCGATCTATCTACTACACAAGAATGAAACTGATTTGGTTTATGTACAAACTACAACAAGATCGTAACAACGTTACGTATGCACAAACTAATCTACAATACTTCGTATCTTGATGATTACGAGTATTCTTCTCTTGCACTTGGAGAGGAAAGATTTGATCACTTGTAAACAAATGTTTATACAAGTTAAATGACCAAATGTAAGAAAATATGTAAGCTGATTTAAAACAGAAAGAAACTATGTGCAAAGAGGTAAAAACAAATATGGGAACAGTCCACTATTTATAGCCAAAGATGGGGACCAGTAAGCTTGGCAGTCCCTTATCTATGCATGGTGGTCCTTTATTGATAAGGGGCCCGCCCAGCCTATCAAGGGGCTGCCCAGACTAGGACGCTCCATATTTTGTCCTTTTTTCAGGAAATATTTTTTGGTTTACGTTTTTTTGTTTTTTGGGGGGAAACCTGTTTTTAAATATATATTTGAATAAAACATTTTTTTTAATTACAAGAATATTTTGTCTAATTTGTTTTTGTAAAAAAATTTTGTTACATTTATAAAAAAGTAAAGTTTAGGACAAAAATGTATTACTCTGGTCATTTAACAAATTAATTATTTGTTTGTTCATACCTTAAGTGATTTACGTCAAAATGGAAATTTACGACTAATAACTTGTTTACGTTTAATTTTATGAAGAATGTTTTTACATTAAATGATTATCAAAACGTAGAGAAGTCAAAAAATATAAATAACGTTTTTAGACATTATTTGTATTAATAATCTCCTCCTATTTTATGATTACAAAATATAAACTCGTTATATGTAAAAATATATATTAAAACAAGTTTTTAGTGAGTTTTAGTCCATTTCTCCCCCTTTTTGTAGAATCAAAAAGACGTCGTCGATGCGAAAGTAATAAATCGACTGAATGAACGCTCCCTCTTGATGTTTGCTCCCCCTTCCCCGTTTGAGGGAACCAAGAAATCAAGCTATGGTGACTTGCTACAAAAACGAGTTAAAGAACAAGTGCAACATATATTTCTAACTTCGAGCAATATTACGAGAAAAAACATATATAAAAGTGGCTAAAAATAAGAGAGGCCAAAATAAATATGCACTTATACATTAACAATAAAAAATAAAGCAACCATGGCATAAAATTAAACTTCGTTCATAACATAAAAGAAAATCATACATAAAGCATGATTATACATGGCACAGAAAAATAAAAACTACAATTATCTTAATTCGTCAAGGGCCACATGATTTGCTTGCAAAAGGGGTGATGAATTTTTATTTAAAATGAGTAAACTTAACATACAACATGTTTAGTTTTCGGGTGGAGAGGTTGGTGGTGGGGTGTTTGGTGAGGAAGTTGTTGGTGGTGGATAGTTGTGAGAAAGATGGAGTGGTGGATTTGGTCAGGTGAGGAGAAATTCAATCCAATTAAGATCTTCTCTCAAGGATTGGGATTGATTGTGGTTATAAAGACAACAAGGGCTATAAGAACCATGAAAGTTGACTTGATCTAAAGTAAGAGTATGGTGCTTGGGTGGTGGTAGTGGTGATGGTGGTAAGGGAGCCATGATAGGGTTTTGAAGGTGCATCTCTATGAGGGTGAAGAGGTCATGAAGATGATTAATTTCTTGAGCAATTAATCCCCTAGTTGAGTTTGGTGAATGAGGTTGTAGAGGTTGACTTTGATTCTCATCTTGAGTTGCTCCCAAAACAACTTCAATGTAAGGATCAATGGGTTGAGTAGAATGAGACGATGATAAGAGTTGGTGTGAAGGTGGTTTTGGAGATGTGTTGGGATTAAAAGACTTTTTGAAGCTGTTTGGAAGTTACTACTGCTAAGGTTAGAGTTACTACTGTTAAGCATAACTTAGTGATGTTAGTGATATTAGTGAAAAATATATACTAGCAGTAGTAACTGGCAGTACTAACTACTTAGCATATTTTTCACTAATATCACTAATAGCACTAAGTTATGCTTAGCAACAGTAACTCTAACCTTAGCAGCAGTAACTTCCAAACAGCTTAAAAAGTTTGATGTGTTGTCGTGTAGGGTCAATTATTTGATTATCAAGTTTTACATTTATATTTAGCCGACAAACCTAAAACAACACTTTAACGAGCAGTGTACCCGGTCAAGATGGAGTTCGCGGTAAGTAGGGTGTCAAACACTAAGAGTGGAAATTTAATCATATATTCTATCAGTATTTTAATTAGTCTATTTACTAGTTAAATCTATGTTATGTACGTTGTCTAATGAAATAGGGGTTTTTCAGCCTAAGAGACTGGCACAGATTTGGTGGAAACAAATACCAATTCAATACACAATAAACACAAAAGATGAAGATTAGAAGATAGAAAAGCGGTACAAGCCAAATGATAGAAAACTGTATTAGCCATATTAAATCCGGTTCAATGCTGGTTTGTTTGTTTTAGTGCAATGATTTACTTATCTCGAAGCGGCATATCATTCTTAAGACTTAGGCGGGACATCATCCTAAGACCTAGACACAATTAATCATGTCACAATTAATGCATCCGCATAAAGCATCCTTTAGTTTAATTATAATCTATCTTAGAGAATTAAAGCAGTGGTGATCCTGTTAAAACTCTAGCCCAACGGGACTTTACCCACTTATTGTTTGAAGGTGTTTTATATACTGGTAGTCCACTATTCCAATCTTTATCAGTTAATTAAGAGCATGATTGCTGAAACATAAACGGGTCACCTACCGGTCCAACTAAGCTCATAATCAAAAGACAAAGACAGAACGTTATTTGTGATCCTATTGGTCCAGTAATATAAGACACGATATGGAGAGCTATCCCGGTATCTAGATTACTTGGTCCGTAACACTAGACCCAGTTGAATGATAGGTCGCATATTCAAACACATAAACAAGTATGAGGTGATAAACATAATTAAACAATCAACGATAAATTAAGAAATCGATTTTAAAACAAACCAAACATTGAACTTTCATTAAGATGGCTAATACCCGAGGGTATTAGCCCACAACCATTGTAATTATACAAGTGTAATCAAACAATTGAAATCGAACGATTAAGAGAGTAAAAATTACACGATGTCTTCTATGGATTCGTGATCAATGCTTGACCTTTATGGCTGATCTTCTCTTTTAAAATTCATCTCTGATGAGTATGGTATAAAGAATATGATATTGCACACTGAAAACTCATTTTTGAGTCTTCTATTTATAGTTGCTAAAAAATACTCGATACGCCACATCCAGATAAGTCGATACGGCGTATTGGGCTGGATTCCTTAAAGTGCGTGCTATGTTCATAATAAATCTTTGATATCATTCCCAATTTACTTGATTTACTGTATCTTCGAACAGTTATCTTCATGGATACAACGTATGTAGATAGCATGGATACGTCGTATTGGGAATTGGTCAAACGTGTTTTCTTATGAAGTCTTGGCGCTAATACGCCATATCTCTTTAGTTGGATACGGCGTATTGGTGAATTTTCAAAAATCTTCAAATGTCTTCGTTTTAGCTCCAATTTATGCGTCTTTTAGATTATCTTAACAAAACACTCCTGAATTATTGCATTTATCAACTTTAAAGCAATTAAGTACCAAATAATGCAGTAATTATATAAAAATAGGCAAAATAGATGGGATAAATGATATAATAAAGTGACGTTATTTGATGTCATCAAATATCCCCCCACTTGAATCCTACTTGTCCTCAAGTAGACATTAGAAAAAGTTTTGGTTTATGAAAATGTATCCCGAACCGAAGTTAAGGATTTTCTGTTTAAGCTTCGTTTTGTCCTAATCACCTGTACATAACCAAGCTCCTTACGAAATATGGAAATAAAAACACTCAGATCACTCAACTAATCTAGGGTGCAACATTTAAGTAGTACGCTCAATTGCTCGGTCGTGATTAGTTTCGTATCATAAGCTTGACAAGGATACACATCTCCACCGCTAAAGCTAAGGAAGAACAAGTCAAGTTACAAGAAGTTTGGACCTTGGTCGAGTTACCTAATGGAAAAAGAGCTATTGGAACTAAATGGGTTTTCAGGAACAAGAAGGATGAAAGAGTCATTGTGATTAAAAATAAAGCAAGATTAGTTGCACAAGGATACATACAAGAAGAAAGAATAGACTATGACGAGGTTTTTGCTCTTGTTGCTAGAATTGAAGCAATTAGGCCATTTTTAGCCTATGCCTCATTTAAAGACTTTGTGGTGTATCAAATGGATGTCAAGAGTGCTTTTCTCTATGGTAAGATCAAAGAGGAAGTCTGTGTGTGTCAACCACCTAGTTTTGAAGAACCAAACTTCCTTGACAGAGTATACAAAGTAGAAAAGGCACTTTATGGATTGCATCAAGCTCCCAGAGCTTGGTATGAAACCTTGTCAACTTACTTGTTGGACAATGGGTTTTAGAGAGGAAAGATGGACAAGACTTTGTTTATCAAAAAGGACAAAAGTGATATTCTGTTAGTTCAAGTATATGTTGATGATATTATTTTTGGGTCTACAAGGAAGAAGATGTGTACTGAGTTTGAGAAGATGATGCATAAGAAGTTCCAGATGAGTTATATGGGAGAGCTCACATTTTTCTTAGGTCTGCAAGTGAAGTAGTAGGAAGATGAGATTTTCATTAGTCAAGACAAGTATGTAAATGAGATTTTGAACAAGTTTAGCTTTAGTGATGTCAAGACAGCAAGAACACCTATGGAAACTCAAAAGGCTTTGCTCAAAGATGCAGATGGTGAAGATGTAAATGAACATTTATATAGATCAATGATTGGTTCATTGATGTATCTAACTTTTTCAAAGCCTGATATTATGTTTGTAGTATGTGCTTGTGCAAGATTCCAAGTCAATCCTAAAGTTTCACATCTTCATGCTGTTAAAAGGATCTTTAGATACTTAAAAGGTCCACCTAAGTTGGGGCTTTGGTATCCTAAGGATTCACCTTTTGATTTGGTGGCATATACTAACAGTGACTATGCAGGAGCAAGTTTAGATAGGAAATCCACAACAGGAGGTTGTCAGTTCCTAGGGTGCAGGTTGATTTCATGACAATGTAAGAAGCAGACTGTGGTTGCTAATTCCATACTTGAAGCTGAGTATATAGTTGCTTCTAATTTTTGTAGACAGGTGCTTTGGATCCAAAATCAATTGATGGATTATAGATATAACTTTATTCAGACTAAGATTCATATTGATAATAAGAGTACTATCTGCACAGTGAAGAACCCTGTTTTTCACTCAAAGACAAAGCACATTAAGATTAGGCATCACTTTATCAGAGATTCCAATGAGAATAAGCTTATTCAGATGATAAAGATTCGCACAGATAAGAATGTTGCAGATTTGTTCACAAAAACATTTGATGTTAGCAAATTTCAATATCTGATTACAAGTATTAGAATGCTTAACCTCTAAAGTATTGATTGAGGGGAGGTTAATTGTGTTTATATGCAACGGATTATACAACAAATGATGATTTGAATGGGATGAAAAAGCTGCTAATGATGAAAATCAAGTTCGTACTATTAGGCTAACTTTCTACTGGTAAGTATAATTAGTGCTGCTAGTTATACTTAATACTGCTATGTTAATGCTGTTAGTTATACTTACTACTGTTCGTTATAATTAATATTGTGAGTATTGAGAGAAATTGGTGAGTATAAAAACAGAAAGAGAGATATGCGAACTAAAAATAGAAAGAGTGACTTTGTGAGCTAAAAGAAATGAGAGAAATTTATGAGCATAAAAACAGAAAGAGAGATGTGTGACATAAAAACAGACAGAGTGATTCAGTGAGAAAAAGAATTAAGAGATATAGTGAGAATAAAAACAGAAAGAAAGTTGTGTGATATAAAAACAGATAGAGTGAATTGGTGAGAAAAAGAATTGAGAAATATAGTGAGAATAAAAACAGAAAGAGAGCTTGTGAGAATCAAAATTAATGATGGAAATGCTTTTTGGAACGAAATTAGAGTTAATGTTGGTGACTCAAAGTTAATCCTGCTAGGCATACACTTACTACTGCCAGTGTTAGTTAATGTTGTTAGGCATAAACTTACTACTGATGGTTAAGTTCATACTGCCAGGCATAACTTACTATTGTTGGGCTACTGCTAGGTCAGTTAATACTGTTAGGCTTAACTTAGTACTGCTAGTTCAAGTTAATGCTGTTGAGGGTGATTTCATAAATACTTTGATTGAGGGTTTCATTCAATCACTTAATCGATTTCAATCTTTGTTATACCCTCTAATCATAAACCCTAACTCAATTTCATTATCAATCATCAAAACCCAACTTCAATGGCTACCCTAAAGTTTTCTAGTTCACACAACATGGTCGCATTCTTAGATAAACCCACTGAAAGTGATGGATTCGAGCAAATTATGGATTTTTTGAACGCACATCCTATCAAATATGCATTAATGGTTAATCCCACAATCTATACTACATGTATTGAGCAATTTTGGGCTACTACAAAGGTGAAAACTGTTAATGAAGAAGTGCAGATACAAGCCCTAGTGGATAAGAAGAAGGTAATCATCACTGAGATAAGTGTAAGAAGTGATCTTCAATTAAAAGATGCTGAAGGTACTGAATGTCTTCCAAATGCTACAATTTTTGAACAGATGACACTCATGGGGTATGAAAATCTTACACAAAAGCTTACATTCTATAAAGCTTTCTTTTCACCTCAATGGAAATTTCTTATCCATACAATTCTGCAATGCCTTAGTGCTAAGACTACTGCTTGGAACGAATTTAGTAGCACTATGGCCTCTGCTGTCATCTGTCTTGCCACAAACCAAAAATTCAACTTTTCCAAGTACATTTTTGATAATATGGTGAAGAACTTAGAGGGTGGGGTTAAATTTCTAATGTATCCAAGGTTTGTGCAAGTGTTCCTGGATAAACAAGTTGAAGGAATGTCCAAACATAAAGAGATTTATGTTACACCTTCTCACACTAAGAAGGTCTTTGCTAATATGAAGAGGCAGGGAAAAGACTTTTTTGGTAGGGACACACCTTTATTTCCAACCATGATTGTTCAAGCACAAGAACAAGTAGGTGAAGGTTCAGAGATACCAACTGATTCCCATTATACACCCACTACTACTCAACCATCAACATCTAAACCTCAGAAGAAACAGTCTAGAAGGAAACAGAGGAAAAACACTGAGGATCCTCAACTTAGTGGTCCTATAGAACCTGTAACTGATGATACTGAAAATGTGGCAAGTGTACCTACACATTCCAATGATCCACTACTTAGTGGTGAGGATAGACTAAAACTAAATGAATTGATGGAACTTTGTACCAGCTTATCATAAAGAGTTCTTGACTTGGAGAAAACAAAGACCTCTCAAGATGCAGAGATTACTGAATTAAAGGAGAGGGTTAAGAGGTTGGAAAAGAAAGGAGGGTCAAGAACTCACAGGCTCTGAAGATTATACAAGGTTGGTAGATCTGCAGGAGTGGTTTCCTTTAAAGATGAAGGTTTGGGTGATCAGGAGGATGCATCTAAATAAGGGAGGAAAATTAATGAAATTGACCAAGATGCAGAGGTTACATTAGTTGATAAGACTCAAGGGAGGTATGGTGATAATTTAATGTTTGATATTGGTGTTCTTGATAATGAACAAGATATGGTAGAGAAAGAGGTTGATATGGCTAAAAATGATGTTAGTACTGCTGATCCAGTTATTACTGCTGGTGAAGTAGTTACTACTGCTAATGTTGTAGTTAGTACTGCTGAAGTTACTACTGACAATACTACAACAACTGTTGATGAATTAACCCTGGCTTAGACTTTAATAGATATTAAAGCTGCAAAACCCAAGGCTAGAGGGGTTATAGTTCAAGAACCAAGTGAATTTACAACAACAACATCACCTTCACAACCATCACAACTTCCACAGGCTAAAGACAAAGGCAAGGCAAAAATGGTTGAGCCTGAAAAACCTTTGAAGAAGAAATATCAGATTATGTTTGATAAGGAGGTTGCTCAAAAACTTTAAGCTTAATTAGATGTTGAATTAGAAGAAGAAGAGAAGCTTTCAAGACAAAGAGAAGAAGAAGCAAATATTGCTGAATGGGATAATGTTCAAGCTATGATGGATGCAGATTATGAGCTAGCTGCAAGATTACGGGCAGAAGAGCAAGGAGAATTGACTATTGAAGAAAAGTCAAGATTGTTTGTGGAGCTCATGAATAAAAGGAAGAAGCATTTTGCAAGACTTAAAGCAGAAGAGCAGAGAAGAAAACCACCAACTAAGGCTCAAAAAAGAAATGCAATGTCTACTTATCTGAAAACATAGTTGTATACAAGCACAATCATTTGAAGACCAAAAGCTTTAAGGATATTCAAATGTTATTTGACAAAGAAATGAAAAGAGTAAACACATTTGTAGACATGGATACAGAGTTAGTGAAAGGCAGTGAGACAAGAACATAAGGAAGTTCTAAAAGAGCAGGAGAAAAACTTGAATCTGAAAATTTAAAGAAGCAGAAGTTAGATGAGAATGTAGAAGCTTAAGTAGATGATGATTAAGAAGAAGCAGATATGAAAAAGCATATGGAGATAGTTCCTGATGATGAGGTAGCAATTGATGTTATACCTCTAGCCACTAAGCCTCCAATCATTGTTGACTAGAAAATCATCAAAGAAGGAAAGATGTGATACTTTCAAATCATAAGAACTGATGGAAGTTCAAAGAGGCACTCATCAATGATTTAGGTGCTTCAGAATATTGACAAAGAAGAGTTGGAAACTCTCTAGAAGTTGGTTAAAGCTAAGCATGGGTTAACAAGGCTAGAGGAGGGCTATGAGAGAGTGTTATGGTGTGATCTAAAAGTGATG
This sequence comes from Tanacetum coccineum, assembly GCA_026074375.1. Lineage (NCBI taxonomy): Eukaryota > Viridiplantae > Streptophyta > Magnoliopsida > Asterales > Asteraceae > Tanacetum > Tanacetum coccineum. The sequence continues at coordinate 51,252 of BQNB010025050.1, forward strand.
TTTAAACCTGATGTAGAAAGTGAAGTGTGGAGGAATCTACAAGGGCACAAAGTGACAGTTTGGAAGCTATTTTCTTCAAGTAGAGTACATTTTGTGTGATTTCAAAATATGCATATCTTTATGCTGGTAGAAAAGAGATATCCACTTACACCTGCAACAATTACAGAAATGCTCAACAAGAAGCTTCAAGCAAACCATTGGAATGAAATGTGTTATCAGCTTCTTAAGCTCATGACAAAACAGCTCAAGAATCCAGGAAATGTTTGAATGCATCCTCCTAGTGAAGATAAAGCTTTTAATCAAGAAACTTGAAGATTCAGAAGATAAACATCAAGTTTAGGGGAGGATTGTTGGGATTAAAAGACTTTTGAAGTTGTTTGGAAGTTACTGCTGCTAAGGTTAGAGTTAGTGTTGTTAGTGATATTAGTGAAAAATATGATAAGTAGTTAGTACTGCCAGTTACTACTGCTAGTATATATTACTACTGCTAATGAAAGTTAAGACTGCTCAAAGACTTAGAAGAAATACTACTAAGTAGTTAATATCACTAGTATAAAAGTTACTACTGTTAGTGTAACTTAGTACTGCTAGTATATGTTAGTACTGCTTGAGTAAAGTTACAACTGTTAGCATAAAGTTAGTACTGCTAGTGTAACTTATTACTGCAAATGAAGAATGAAGAAAATATTCTAAGTAGTTACTACTGCTTGTACATAGTTAGTGCTGCTAGTATAAAAGTTAATGCTGCTGGTTACAAATGCTGAAAGATTACAACTGCTAGAAGAGTTTCTACTGTCAGAAGGATAAAGATAAGAGAAAGGATAAAGATGAAGATTGTTTATTAAGATTACTTACGGGATAAGTACAAGATATTTTTGTAAAAGATTCGTATAAGTTATTTGTTTAGAAGATCATGATAACTTAAGAAAGTATTGTAAGCCTTGTAGGACTCCTTGGTGTATAATAGGAGGTCCTAGGGCATAATGTATATACATCCAAATATCCTTCATTGTTATGTTTATCTATTCGTAGCTTCAAGGTTTTGTAAACCCTAACACTATTAAGAGTGTTCGTATTATATTGAGGCTGAAAGTTTGGTAAACTATTTTGTTATTGATCTTGTTCATTACTGTTTCATTGTAATTCTTTGTAGTATCATTGACTAGATTCCGCATAGTCTTTGATATTCACAATCAAAGTTTCTACTTTAGTTGTGTTAGATTTATCTTGCATAACTATACCTTATACAAGCTAAGGGATTAAAGATCTATTCTATTGGGATCAACAAGATGCTTCCTTTAGAGGTTCATTTGATGGAGATGGTGGTTTTGATTTAGGCGTTGGTGTGGGTGTTTCAACTTCATCCTTTTGGTTTCTTGGATAATTTAGAGGAGGGGTTTTGAGAGGATAACATGAGAAGTGTAGGTTGAGGATGATGAGAAATATGGTGTGAAAGGATTGATGAAGTTGAAGCTCTTTTATAGTAGGAAGTGGTAAGTATTTAGAGTATAAGTAGGGGTTAAAGTTTCCAAATCTAAAGAATGTTTGTAAATTTCGGGTAAGAGTAGATGAGGCTATGGGAAATATTGTCAAAAGTAGAAACAGTAAGCTGTTTAAAGCTGTCTCTAGACACCGGTCCTATATCTGTAGCGTGATTCAAAACACCTATTCGGGGGGTCTTAGTTGATCAAAGAAACAAAGATGAAACATGGTGTTTTCTAGTGAGAGAAAGTAAAGATAGGGTGAAAGAAACTATGTGTTTTATTAGAGAGAGAAAGAAAAACTACAAATGAACTTCTACCAATCCCTCATGGAGAGACATGAGGGGTATTTATAGCCTAACACAAAGCTATCTATCCCGTTGTTACAATAGTAGTCCATGCGTAAAGCAGTTGGTCTATAGCTAGTCTAATTCACGTGTAAGACGCCAGCTTCACTAAAATAGTGAGGCTAACAATCTCCCTCCAAGATGGTGTCACACGTGAATTGGTTACAATGTTTCCTACATGCAAAAACAAAGCAAAATAATAAGAATGAAGTCCAGTATTTCTTAAGATTGTCTTCAATGACCTTGATCTAGCTTTATTTCTTCAGCTTGCAAACGAACACATTGTAAACATACTGTTGAGGATGACATAGAAGTTTTCTCTATCGAAGATCCAGGTCTTGATTGGATTTCTACTCATAACTTCCTGACACGTCTTCAAAAACTTTCTTCATATGCTTCTGGTCATTTCAAAGTTTCTAGATTAGCCGCATGTCTTGAAAAAATTCATTTTCTCGCACTTCTGGTCATGTCGAATTTTTCTAGAATTTGCTTTTCACTTGTCATCCTTGAAGTTCCTTATCTAAATACTTTGGCATTGATGTGAATTCTGCTCAGAACTTCTTATGCAGTATCTAGTTGAGTTTTTACTCCCTCTCAGCTAGTAGGCTTCTTTTTTTCTTCAGCTCCCTCCCAAACAAACACCCTTGAGACTGATTAAGAATCAATGTAGAAATCTTCTTAAGGACCTCCTTTCTCATTTAGGATAAACTGTTGAAGGGGATGATATCATCAACATCGTCTCACTTAGGAAGCATTCCAGTCTTGTTTGAATTCAGCTCAAAGTATACATTTTATCCCCTTTTTGAAGTCGAAACCGTAGCACCAAAATCAATTAAGACCCGTAAATGCACTTTTCTCCCTCCAGGAAAGTGCAGATATGAATTGCTACACTAAAGTCAATTAAGTCCCGAGTGTACGCAATTTATCCCTTAATGTAGTCGAAATGGTAACATCAAAGTCAATTAAGTCCCGAATGTACCCATTTAAATTGTTTCACCAAAGTCAACTAAGTCCTGAGTGAAAGCAATTTATCTTGCTGCGTAGTCAAAACTGTAACATCAAAACGGTAACATAAAAATCAACTAAGTACCAGATGTACACATTTCTCCCTCTAGGATGATGACTAACTAAGGAATCATCCTACACATGTGTACATCTTATGCCAACTGGAACTACTTACTTAGCTTCATAACCCGTGATCGCATAAGCAATAGCCTGTGAGAAGATGTTGAAAAGTACTCTCTTTACAAATCTCTATTGATCAACCCGATCTAAATCCCCTTATCTATCATGTTGGCTAATACTGATGACTACTGATAGAGACAACCTGATATAACGAACCCCAGAATAAAGCAAAAAATCCCGACTAACTTTAATCCCAATTAAGTAACATCATACAAAAACCTCATAGTCATAAAAAAATTCAATAATAGCCATTAAGATTGAAGGTGAATTTTGATAAGGATCATTTTTAGTGTAATGTATTGTGTTTGTTGTGTTGTTGTTCGTGATTTTTGATATGATTATTAACGGATACACGGCTCAAAAAAATATACCATAATAATGGCCCATCCAAGTAATAAATACTTTACTCGACAAGAATTGTTTTAATACCTGACTCAATCTGATAACATGAGTGTGGATTCTGATAGAACTCCTTAGATCGTTTAAGCTCAGTTTGACTAGAACTTATATCTAGGATTAACAATAACAATGATAACAATATGCACAGCGGAATTAAATAAAGAACATCAATGTTATTTGAACAAGGTTTTATTACTAAACGTTTCCACCAAGCCTCAAATCTATATGATCAGTATAGATCGGTTACCACCTGTAATAGGGATTAAGGAAACCTTAATTACCTTGAGGCTACACCACACAAACTAGACGTCTACATTGATCCAGTATATACACACACGTTTTTCTAGATACCTAAACTATGTGTCTATGATCTCTTTATATAGAAAGATCATGACTTACAAAGGAAGTTAACATAAAGATATAAACAAGTAAATCTTTTAAACATTAAGAAATATCTTATGTTATCTTTATCTTCTTAAGGAGATCTTCATCTTTTGATATCTTTGACCAAATCTTCCATAATTCTCCACTAACTTGAAGAATTCCAATCCGCTAGATTTAGTCCTTATGTTTCATTCTTTTATTTATTTTGTCTCATCAAATCTAGAATCCCAACAATCTGTCCCTATTTGATGATGACAAAACAAACAAAGTCGTGTACGAACTTCGTCATAAAGCCAAAGCTTCCCCTGAAGTTGAGATGTAATCATCTCCCTGAATGAAACAAACTTCCCCTTAAGTAGATTTCCATTGTACCATGCCACACCAAGGATCTATAAGTTGCAACATGTTAATATTTATTCCTCTTTTTGTCATAATCCAATAGGGGGCATATGAATATAAGCAACTTTGATCTTGACCACTACAAACCAATATCACACTTTTAATCCAAGCCTTCTAACTCCTCAAATTACCCACCATTAAGCACAATAAGAAAAATAAACTTGAGTAGTAAAAACTCACACTAGCAGTAGTAATAATGACTAGAAGTAGTAAAAACCTTCACCTCAATGTCACATGTAAATAGTTAAACATTTTAACAATAAGCTTCCCCTGAAACCCATATGTTAACCATTTCGTGAATCTTCAATTCTATAGGCTCTATGTAATGATTACTGATGAAGAAAAACTAAGTGTAACCAACTTGATGAAGAAGTAGAATAACCCAAACTTGTGTCTTATATCTTGTACTATCCACGTAACGTCAAACTCATACCAAGACCAAAGTATAAGTAGATCGCAATCTCTTGACAAAATCCTCAACTATATGAGACACTGAGCACAACAACGTAAATCCTTAAAGTGATAGCAAATGTACGCATTGAGCACCATAAGAGAAATCGCACACCTTTGCTAGATTCGTCAAGTCTTCGTCACAACATTAAAAACACAAACAAGTTACCTCCTACTAAAAGGTACGATAAAACACAAACCCAAATAATTCTACTTCAACTTCAAATAAGTGATAATTAACCATCTTCGTAATCAATTCAACCAATAAATATGAGCCTTTAAACATGTAAACCAAATCCAAAAACCAAACAGTGAAAACCAAAAACAAACTTGATTTTTACTGTTGTGTTCGACATCCTTCTATGTGTGTTATCCGATGACGGGTGTAACTAGCAGTACTAACTCTCTTCATTGTACGATATCAGATGAAACTGGCAGCATTAACTTTTTAGTACTGTTCCCTTTAAACACAAATCCAACAGTACTATCAAGAACCTTATCAGAAACCCTAAAAACATGTAATACCTGCTGCTTGTTTCTTAAATCATGTTAATATTGCTGCTTCTTCTCCATAAAACACGAACACAAAAACCTTTCATTGATGGCAGCATAAACAATTCAAGCAGCACTAACTTGCTCTTATAAGGCTAGCAGTATTAAAATCAAACGAGCAGTACTAAAACCCAACTGGCAGTATTAATCATACATGAGCAGTATAAACTTTAAAAATCATGTTACCTCAATCACGAAGCAGCATTAACCAACTTGGGCTTACTACTGTTGGTTAAAACCACACACCAGCAGTATTAACGTGGCAATACTATAGCAGTATCAATACCATATACCATCCACGTTCAATCAGGAGCATAAACAAAACTTGGCAGTACTAACCCACAAATATTAAGAAGTTATTTATACAATCCCCAAAACTTAGGGGTTGTGATAACTTCCCATAATACTCGCACTCCATTAGTTACCAATATCCTTTCCAAACAAATCACCAGCTGCTTCTTGGCATTCAATCATCAGTTCACGAATAAACCAATCTGCTTCCATAAACAGCCACGAATCACATTTAAACCTGCTGTTAATACAAAACGTACATGTTCTTCTTTTCTTCGAACACCAGCAGACTTTCAATCATGAAAACCTTTGGCAGTATTAATTAAGAACGAGCACATCAAACAGCAGTATGAATCATTCTTCACAGCAATCACAAGCCATAAAGCACAAACACCAAATAATCATAGTCGTCTTTTTTAAGTATAAAGACGACACTTTTTAGCTTTTAGTGAAACTTTTTCTGTCACTAAACTTGTGTCGTTCATGACCAGTTGTTGTTGTTTATCCCAAGCAAAGTACAACAACCTGCTGCTTTTTCAGTGACGTGCTTCCCCTCAAACAAGTAACGTGATTTGCTGATAACTTCATTGATTTAGGGTTTTTATGACAAACCCTAATTTAATTCTTTACACCTACGACCAAACAGTTTGGCATCAATCATGTGCACTTGTTGCCCTTTGCATCTCTACTAGGGTTCATCATTGATCAAGAGATCAACTCACCAAAGCTAGTAGAGACACCTTATAATACTTAAATGCCTGACTTCATCTTTTCATTCGAATTAGGGTTTGGGAGAAACCCTATTCGACCATATGTAAAATCCATCTAATTTGTCAGTATCAAAAACAACTTGTGGGCACGAATCAATCAACAACACCATGAATCATAAGCATCATTACGAATCACCAGACTGTCATCTATAACTTTTTTGTTTTTATAGAATTAGGGTTTGCAAAAACCCTAATCATCCCGAATCGGCTCAAAACGCCAAAACAGAAATTTATACCTTCTTTTCATCAAGAACACGATACTAAAAACCTTGTAGATCCTAGATATCATGAGCCACATGGCTCTGATACCAATTGTGGATTCTGATAGAACTCCTTAGATCGTTTAAGCTTAGTTTGATTAGAACTTATATCTAGGATTAACAATAGCAATGATAACAATATGCACAACGGAATTAAATAAAGAACATCAATGTTATTTGAACATGGTTTTATTACCAAACATTTCCACCAAGCCTCAAATCTATATGATCAGTATAGATCGGTTACCACCTATAATAGGGATTAAGGAAACCTTAATTACCTTGAGGCTACACCACACAAACTAGACGTCTACATTGATCCAGTGTGCACACACACGTTTTTATGGATACCTAAACTATGTGTCTATGATCTCTTTATATAGAGAGATCATGACTTACAAAGGAAGTTAACATAAAGATATAAACAAGTAAATCTTTTAAACATTAAGAAATATCTTCTGTTATCTTTATCTTCTTAAGGAGATCTTCATCTTTTGATATCTTTGACCAAATCTTCCATAATTCTTCACCAGCTTGAAGAATTCCAATCTGCTAGATTTAGTCCTTATGTTTCATTCTTTTATTTATTTTGTGTCATCAAATCTAGAATCCCAACAATGAGCTCAAAAATAGATAGCTATAATTATTTTTGAGCCCAACATTAATAATAACTTAACCCAAATACCAAATTAGTACCAGCCCATTCCATTTTGTTTAATAAGACCGGCAACCCAAAACAAAAACAGTCAGCCCATTCCACATACCAATTCTCAGCCCATTGCAAAAAGTATAAAGCTAAACGTAGCCCAAATGCATTATTATGCATATGGTTGGATAGAAGCCCAAATCTCACTAACCCTAAAAATTGTACAGATATAAAATGCCCCTTCCCACTAAATTAAGGTATTCAATCCCTAATCTCACTCAGACATCATTTCCATCGCCTCTATCTTTGTTCATTCCCAAAAGCAAAAGAAAAAAGATTATTCTCCCATTCTTCTTACCATTTCAACGCAGCCATCAAGATCAAAATCCAACCCATTTCATGATTCAGTTACCACATCTGACACACAATTACCCTTGTTTTTATATCTAAACCAAACCATCAGCATAAAACAAAGGAACGAGTAACAAGATCGTGTATGCGGTTGGAGGTAGGTTGTATGATTTATCTTGTGTACTCCACCAAAAAAAGAGTGATTATGACATGATTGTTATAGATCATTCTTTAATTTTGAATATTGAGAGTGGGTGTACTATAACAACCCAGAATTTTCATCAAATACAAAAATCAACCTATTTTACTATAATCACAATTATACGGGGAAAATTTCCGCTTTATTACATTACTTGCATTGCCAATATCTCAATATGCAATATGATTTGCATAACTAAAGTAGACGAGCTCGCGCAACCAACCTATGTCAATCATATCTTCATATATGTCAAGCAAACATCATAACATGTCAAGTCAATATCATAATATCATTTTTACAAAGTACATTACTCATATAATGTACCATTTACAACATTATATCAAGACGGGCTTTAAACTGTTATCGTATACCTCTAAACCCTAATTCCATGAAGAGTTAACATCTAAAATGAATGTATAAGCTACTAAAGCATATGTACAAGTAACATAACATCTCATTTGAAATATAAACTTCCTCCAAGTCAAAGTACAAATCCTTAAAAGCTCAATGTACAAGTCATTAAGCATGACATCCAAAATAGCCGTTTTACCTCCGTTTTCCTAAGGAATTCCGTACAATCTATTAGACACAATCTTTTATCTTATTGTTATCACCATTAGCGTAGAATTATATTATTAGTTTAAATAGCTAAAACCAAACCCCTCTCTAATTATATGATTTACTTGCTTTAAATAAAATACAAAAATACAAAAATAATCTTCCCTCAACCCTTAGAATTCTGTTAGACCGTGATCAAGCCTTCCCAACCTATTCTCCGAGTGAACGATAAACAACCCCGAGTCTTGCCTATACTACACTACAACGATTAGGTGCCTGCCTAGGGAGTTGTAAAACTTCTCGTGTAGAAGTCCTACGACAACCGCACATCAAGTTTTTGGCGCCGCTGCCTGGGGAATAGTTAGGTTTTGATCATAGTTTAGCTTAGTTCTACTTGCTTAAATCCTTTCAAGTGAGACTTTAATTTTCGTATATTAGCTTTCTTGTAGTTTATCTTTTTTTTGTGCCCTTTGTTTTGTAAATCACTCTTTCGTTCACCATCATGATGTATGAAAGACCACCAACCAACCCTTTTCAAAACCTACCA